>CAWUFW010018228.1:0-229922 GCA_963921515.1 Calotriton arnoldi
CAGGACGCGTTGTCCCTCGATGCGGTGCAGGCAGCGGCTCGTTGACGGAGTCGGTGAGACCAGGGCAGTGCGTTGCAGGGCGAGACGGTGCTTCGATGCGGTGCTTACAGGACACCGAGTCGGTCGTGAGAGTCGGTCACAGCTCCCTACCTCTGTAGCCACTGAAACAGAGTTTCCAGCAGCAATTAACAAAGGGGTGAAGTCCAATGGTCCTGGGACTTCGGTCAGGGGGCAAGCTCTCTTCCAAGCCCTTGGAGATCCTTCACAAGTTGATGAAAGTCACAGCAAAGCAAAAGTTCCTTTCTCCTTTCTTTGGCAGTCAGGCAAACCACTGCAGGCCAATCCCCCAAGCAGCACTTCAGGCTTAGGGATAGTCTCTCCTCAGTTTCTTCTTGGTTCCGCTCCTCAGCAAAGGTTTCTTCTTGTTCCCAAAATTGATCTAATTTCCTAGGGTCTGGGTCCCCTTTTATACACAGTTTCTCTTTGTTCTCTGAAGGCAGAGAGGCCTCTGCCTAGCCCAAAACCAGTTCTGGTCAGTCCTGGAGCACTTTGTTTTTCTGACTCCTTCTTTCCTTTCAGAATGTGGGGCAGAGTGCTCAGCCGCCCGGCAGGAGGTGGAGCCAGCATTGTGGAAGGCAGGCACAGCCCTATTCAGACCCAGGTGCAACTCCTCCCTCCACTCTGGATGCAGATCTTTCTATTCAGCCCTGTGCTGACTCACCCTGTCTCCTGTAGCCACCCCCAGCCCCTGTCACTCAATCTCCAGACAAGGAATACACAACCTAGCAGAGGCAGGCTTGGATAGTTAGGCAAGAAAATACCCACTTTCTAAAAGTGGTATTTTCAAGCACAGAATGTTAAAACCAACTTCACTAAAAGATGTGTTTTATCATCCTGAGTTCAAGCATACTAAATTCGTTTTTCTACCATGTTCCCGGGGTCAGTTCTGACTATAAGGTGTAATAGTCAGTCTGCCCATTCTGGCCTGTGGGGAGCAGGTAGCCTTGCAATAGTGAAAAACGAAAATGGCTGTAATTCACTATTAGGACATGCCACACACACCAGGGCATGTCCTACCTTATACTTACAATGCACCCTGCCCTAGGGCCTACTTTAGGGGTGACCAACATGCAGTAAAGGGAAGGTTTAGGGACTGGTAAGTGGGTGCACTCACCAAGTCGACATGGCAGCCCTAGGCTGCACACAGGCTCTGCAATGGCAGGCCTGAGACACACTTTACAAGCTGCTTCTGTGGGTGGCACAACCCGTGCTGCAAGCCCACCAGCAGCATTGGATTTACAAGCCCTGGGCACACTCAGTGCACGGTACTAGGGACTGACAAGTAAACCAATCATCCAATCATGGAGTCACTAATACATACATCAATTTACGATAGGGAGCACTTGCACTTTGGCACTGATTAGCAGCGGCAAAGTGCCCATGAGCATCTAGTCCAGAAAAAACATATCGGCAACAGTGGAGGCATTACGAAAAAATGGAAGGGAGACCCACGCCAAGGATGCCAGGTCTAACATGCCACATGACCGCATTGCCCCCGCAGCGTGAAACATCGTCCACGCTGCTGCATTGCTGTTTGTGGCCCGAGCCGTCATCGTAACTCAGGCTGTGAGTAAAGATCGCCGCCCTGAGCCGCAACGTGCTAAAGGCTTACTTGAAACTAAGGACCGTGTCTCAGCGACGCTGTGTGCGTGTGCTTTTTGCACGCCTGAGACTGCCATGTAGTCCGTGGTGCTGTTTACGAGGTGCTCCGTGACCGCATTGCCCCCACAGCTTGAAACATCATCCACGCTGCTGCATTGCTGTTTGTGGCCCGAGCCGTCATCTTAACTGGGGCTGTGAGTAAAGATCGCCGCCGCCGGCATGAGCCGCAACGTGCTAAAGGATTTCTTGAAGCTAAGGAAGCTACAAGGTGAAAGGGATCGTGATCATTGTTCATCGAAAGGAATCTGCCCAAGATCGTCAACGAAGGAGAAGGCAGCGCCGTAACCCGTCTGGCTACAGCGTCGCCTCGCAACAGAGCTGCAACGTGATCGCCCAGCAGGACGTCCGACGAGCGAAGAGAGAGAGCGAGGCAGCGCACCCCCCCAGGCAAGGCTTGGACTCCGGTCGGGAGCCGCAAGCGTGTGTGGCCTGGGGAGGCGTGCAGGAGGAGTACAGGAGTGCTCTGAGCTCTCTCCAGCTGCACCGCGTTAGACGCGCTGAGTCCCCGAGCGGCCCGTACCTGCCCAGCAGTACCGGGGCCGCCCCTTTAAGCTTACAACTGTTGTCTCTGTTGTTGGGGCCTAGTGGTGCCCGAGTTGACCGCTCAGATTGGCTAACTGAATTATTCTTGCATTACGAACTGCCTGATTCTTGCATTACGAACCGCATGATTCTTGCATTACGAACCGCATTATTCTTGCATTACGAACTGCCTGATTCTTACATTACGAACCGCATTATTCTTGCATTACGAACTGCCTGATTCTTGCATTGAGGACTGTCTTATTACTACATTACTAACTGCATTACGAACTGCATAGCATTGCATTAGGACTGCATTAGAGATCGTGAATTGCTCATTTAATACCGCAAGAACCTACAAGTGATTGCTGGCCTAATAACCGGCAAAGCGAAATATTACGAATACACATATGTTGGATTTCTATCGTTTGGTATCATCGTATTCCTTTTATAAAGATACTGCTATTTTTATGAAACCAGTGTGGTGTCCATTTGTGGTGTTATCACTGTGTTACTGGGAGTGTGGTTGCAAATACTTTACACATTGCCTTGGAGATAAGCCTGGCTACTCGTGCCAAGCTATCAGGGGGTGAGCAGGGGTTATCTAAGCGTGTGTCCCTCCTTACCCTGACTAGAAGCAAGGGTCCCTATTTGGACTAAGGTACCTACCTCAGCCAACTAGAGACCCCCAGTTCTAACAATGCATAATATTGCAGTCACAATATTCAACTCTTCAATTGCAGTGTTTTTTCCGAATTTGGCCTCCACACGTCAGTATATTATTCCAAGTCTTGGACTCAAGAAGTCATTTATTTTGCTTGTTCAAAAGGTTGATTCTTTACAGTAGCCAACAGGTGTTTCGTAGAGAATTACGACTTCACCAGGGCTTATATTCTGCGTAGATTCACATTAGCAGCATAGTCATGCTATTGTTAGAAGTCACTGGTTCACCCTATTTTGTTCAAAGAGACACTTGAAATGAACCGAGTAGTCATTCAGTGTGTCCACAATCCACTGTTGAAAACAGTAAACTCAACCACTATCCTGTGGCAGTTACGCAACGGTAATTATTTAAATCAGTTAGTCCTACGGGTCCAAGTAAGCCCTAATTTTTCAATCTCGATGTACTCTGAGAGTGCTCAGCGTGAAGTGGTGTTCTAAGTTTTGCATGTCCTGGTGGTCAAAAGCACCCAAATTCATTTTCCACTACTGTGAGGCCTACCCCTCTCATAGGTTAACAATGGGAATTCCTTATTATACTTCTAAGTTGTCACTCCTGATTGAGAAAGAGTAGGTCAGCTATATTTCATATCATTAGTGATAAATCCTCTTTAGTGGTAAAGGTGAATTTATCACTACCCTTCTAAAAATGCCACTTTTAGAAAGATGGCATTTTTCTGCTCTCAGTCCTGTGTGCCTGCAGCCTGTCTCCAATACACATCTGGGTAGGGTGGCAGTTGGACTTTGTGCATTCCCTCTAGGCAGCCACACAGAAAGGGAGCTTAGGCCTGACTGAGTGTCCATCCACATGCTGATGGGCCTTCCTTGGCAAAATGAGAGGGATGAGCTGACATACCTGAATAGGCTGTGTCCTGTCTTCACACAAAGGGCTGCATACCCCCCTGTAGTGAGTCTGGAGCCAGATCTGGGAGGGAGGACCTCTGTGCACTTCAAAGCCCCTCTTTGAAGTCACCTCCACTTCAAAGGCACAAGTGGGTATAGGTACTGAGTCTCTGACCCTACCAAATAAGACACTACTGGACCTGTGAAGAACTCTGTCAGGGGAAAGGACTGCTGTGCAGCTATAAGGGCTGCTACTCTGCTGGACTGCTGCTCAGGTAGTACCAATTTTCTGCTGTACTGTGCTGCCCTGCTGTCTGCTCTTTGCCCTGCTGAGGAAGAACTGGCCCTATCTCACTTGAAACCAGAGTGACTCCAAGGGCATGCTGGCTTGCCCCCTGTTCTAAGTCTCAGGGACATCAAAGACCTCTCCCCCACATGCAAAAGGACCTTGACTTTGCTTGCTGCAAGTCTCTCCCTGCCAAGTGGTGTCAATCCAGTCCTGAATCCTTAAAAGTGGGTATAAAGTCCTGCAACTGCTAAAATCCACACATCGAGGATGTTGCGCAGATCGTAATTGGTGCATCTCCCTCTACGCTGACTCCTCGCCGCTGCTGCACGGACTGCAGACCGCAGACCTTGCATCACTGACTTCATGGTGCATCGCCTCCAGTTCCCGATACATTGCCTACATCATGTGACTTGATGACGATGCATCTCTGATATGCACGGCTCGATGACGACGCATCGCATTCAATTCAGCGGTTCCATGCCGACGCATCGTCTCTTTGCTTTTTGCATCTCACCCCAGTCGATGACGCATCCCAGGTACTTTTCGGCAGGCAAATACAGGTCCCTGTATCCGACCTGCGCTCTGTTGCAGTTGGCCTGAACTGTTGGATTTACACTGTTCACGTGCAACCAGATGTCCCAATTGGTGCTTTCAGCTTTAAGCACTCTATTTTAATTTATTCTTTAAGAATTCATAACTCAGATTGCACTTTTTACATTTTTGTCATTTTGGTCTTGTTTTGTTCATAAAAATATTATTTATTTTTCTAACCAGGTGTGGTATCTTTTTGCGTGGTGTTTTGACTGGTATACTGTTTAAAGTGTTGCACAAATATTTTACACATTGCCTCTTAAGTTAAGTCTGGCTGATCTTGCCAAGCTACCAGAGGGTGAGCACTGGTTAATTTGTGGTGTGTATCTGATTAGCCTGACTAGAATTGTGATTCCTGCTTCGACAGGCTGGATACCTCTGCCAACCAGAAACCAAATTTCCAACAATGAGCAAAGCCAAATCCACTAAAGTAGTGTAATCTGATTTTGACTCAAATCCAAATGCCAAATGAAATCATGTGCAAGCAAGTGGTAAAGCAGAATATTGTTTGATATAACTATTTGTAACAAGTGTAATTTAACCTAAACATGCATTTTGTATGTCTGACCCCTCTGTTGTTGTCCCCAAGCAGCAATTTGCAACTGAGGGCCTCATTACGATGCCGTCAGAAACGGGAACCCCTGACAAAGAGTTGGCGGTCCCGCTCCCCAAATCACGTGTGACCGCCTTCAGGACATTCGGAAAGTGTATTTTTTGTATTGTGCCTTGTGCTGCAGTCCGCAGCAGAAGCCACAATAGGAAAAATACACTTTTTAAACAACCATGCACTGTGTAGCGGTGTCTGCCAGACGATGCATGGATGTTTAGGGGGCCACCACAGGGTCCCCCCTAGTGGCCATAGCTGATGGCCATGGGGGAAAGGGGCCCTGCTAGGGGCCCCAAAAGACCCTTTCTGCCAGCTTTTCATGGCGGAAGAACTGCCATGAAAAGGTTGTCGGAAAGGTGCATTGTAATCCCCATGGCAGTGCCTGAGCAGGCACCGCCTCCATTTTGGGGATTACAATCCACCTGCTGCCCCAACGGGCTCCTTGAGGCTGTCGGAGGTGGAGCAGATTACCCCTGCAGGCATCAGTCAGACCGCCTGTATCATAATACGGCGGTCGGACTGATGCCTCAGATGTCCAGCGGACCGCCACCGAAAAGCTGTGGGATGGCTTTCCGCCTGACATCGTAAAAAATCCTGCTCTAAACACTTCTAGCTTGCATTTGCACCATAGTATGAGGGTGCACATCACTTTGAACAATCATTTTTAGCATGTGCTGCATTCAACTCTTGCTAAATCTGATGCTTCACAATATTTTGTCCTTCAGAGAATGCAGCACTCTGTTGCATGAAGTATAGAAATTTAGGACCATACTGTAACAAAATGCACCTCCAGGAAAGGGCCAAATCTGCCCATATCCTTTCCTATTATTTGAACTAATTTTTTATGAAATCATTTTTGATAGCATTATTAATCAGTGTGTAAACTTTATTGATCAATTTAGAGCATTATGATTGGAGTATTGTCGAGAAATCATGCTTCACTTGCAAATCTTGATCTGCAAGTTCTTCAATAAAAGGCATATTTCAGCCTTTCAGTATTTTATGAAGTGCATGTGGCTCAGTGTTGCATTGAGACAAAGCTTCAAGGTATTCAGTGGTTTCGGACCATTGACTCTCAAGGGTCAAGGTGCAAGGGTCTCACTCAAGGGTCTCGCTCAAGGGTCTTCTCACTTCAGGGCATTATGTACTTTTGAACCTAGGACTCTCATGAGTTAATGACATAAATGTCTGGCTGAAGGGTCTGGCTGAAGGGTGTGCCCACTTGTTTCAACCACTTGATGGCTCATTGAGTGATCAGATGTCTTGCCGCTGATTACAGATTCATAGGATAACAGGTGCTACTGTAATCCTGGCCTTTGGCTCCAGTAGAAATCCTATATTGTACAAAGGGTCTCGAACTTCGTATTTACAATCATAACTAGTAACTGAAGTACTTTTTGGGTCAGTTTTATGTGATCAAACTTCAAGGGAGCAAACAAATTCTAGACACCTGGGGACAAATTTATTAAGAATTCATGCAAAGCAGTGCAGCAAGGTAAGATGTTGCACTGCGTAAATGGGAGAGAGCTAAACAGTACCATATCTATAAAAAATATAGTGCTTTTCAGCTCTCTCCCTGCACTAGCACACTTGAGGCTGCCTACCGTCAATGCAGGAACCCTTGCACCATGACGCAAGGCACCTGCATTACTGGCAGGACTGTTTTTGGGCAGCCAGGGATACCCACTGACAGAAAAACAATCCAAAGAGGCATTGTCACTTTTCTATGTATGTTGCAGGAAATAACAAGGAGAGAAAGAGATTTTTCTCCTCATTACATCGCTCAGTGATAGACATACCAATTTCACACAATTCCAGCTCAATAAACCTTAGTAAATCTGGAATTGGGTGAGATCCATTTAACGCCTACCATTAAGAAATGTATCGAAATACAGCACAGGATTCTGCATTGTGTTACATTTCTTTACAAAGCCGCTCAAGGACACAGTGTTGTAATGTACATCAGAGCTCACTCTGAGTCCCCATTTTAGTTTCACATTTTAGCTTGACATCTTTTTCTAACGGTGACTTTTTACATGTTTTACTCTTACACGATAATGTACTGAGAAGTTACTGTACATGCAGTTAATTTCTTGGTAAGTATTATTATCACGGTGTTTGTACACTCTGTCCAAGGCTAGGCACATAGAACACAACGCCCTTGTATTTGGTTGTCTGTTTAGAGACAGGTCTCTGGGCCTTATTATGAGTTTGGCGGTACGGAAGCGGGATGGCCAAACTCCTGCAGTGCCAAACCTGTGTAGGAACTGCCCGCCAGGTCAGGAGCTTTCTCTTGGTCTGGCGGGAGGTTCTTTGGCATTCCCAGGGCTGTGCCTATCAAATAGGCACCGCAGTGGGGACGTCAAAGGCAGTACCTGCACAGCATGGACTGCTGCAGTCCATTCCGTGCAGGTACTGAGGTACATGCACACAGGGGGGTTCATGTTGTGTCCTCTGTGCGCATCCACAAATGGCGTGAGGCGCCAGAGGGTCCTGTACGGCCCAAATTGTTTCCTCTCTGCCACAGTTTTCATGGCAGGCTCACGGCTATGAAAACTGTGGCAGAGAGGAAACTTGTAATATTCTTGGCTGGATCGTGGCGGTCCTGCCAAGCATATTGCAGTCTCAGGACCGCCTCACAACCACCAGGCAATGGCAGTTCCCTGGCGTGTGCAGCGGCTGCAGAATTCCCTGGGGCGACTCGACTGCCCTAGTTGTAATACGGCGGTTGGGAGACCGCCACCATGAGTCTGGCGGTCTGTGGACCGCCAGACTTATAATAAGGCCCTAAGGGTCCAGACAAACCATCGCATCAGCACTGCACCTTTGACAGTGCGATTGGAATGGTTCTTTTTTTATTATATAAACAGCCTCTGTACTACATTCGGCAGAGGAGGATTTCCATTGGGATTAATCTGGAACCCGGTACACTGTGACTAAGATACATCCATGCTGACTCCAGCTTCTATTCTTTAAAGGACGATAGCCTGCTCTACATCAGATCGACTTCCTGGCACGTCATACCCAGATATGGGGCGTTAGACTTTCCCAATGGATCTGGCGGAGGGCCCTCCCACTATGCTCTCGGTAGTATAGGTAGTATTAGATAGGAGTATAATCGCATAGTAATATTATCATGGTTGAACTGTTTATCTTTTTCACCATTCTTGTGATGCTGGTTACAATGCTTTCTTTAATCTGCCTAATAATTGCAGCTCAAGCTTGTTATACAAGAATACGATTGTTTTAATAAATGTTTGAAAAGCTCTAGTCATATCTTTCTTGTGTTTTACCTTGGGAAAGTACAAGTATCAACAAAAGAGTAGATCTATTTCCACAATTTACTTGGGGAATAAGAGTGGTCATGTTCGAGGTGGCTGATACAATCTGGTAGCCTGGTAAGGTTAGGGGTTCAGATGGGGCACCACGAGCTAGCTAGGAATTGGGCTGGCATTTTCTGATGATATGTGTGAACTGAGTCCCCATATTCTGAAGTTTATGCAGTCCAGGTATATAGTCCTACTTAATTCATAGGAAACATATAACAACGCAAATCAGGCCTAGCATGGCTTTGTAAATCACAAGTAAACCTGTACATTACCCTCCACCACCTTGCTTGAAGTAAGGGCGATGCAAAGGCTAAGTAAATATCCCCTCTAGTTTTCAATCATCTGCAGCCTAACTATGAGCTGGTAACAAATAATTTTCATATGTTTCACACATTCCATCACCAAGGCATGAATCAGTTCATTCCTATGGTTAATTTGGAGACAAACACGGTTACTCCCGAGGAAGGAGAGGTGCAGTGTTACACCTTTGACCACTGTATTTATTTGGAGGATGAATGACTTCTCAGAGTCACATAGCACTCACTAATGTGGCTTTGGTTTATATTGCATTCAACACACGTTCTTTCATTGAAATTGATTTGGTTTCTGATATTCCATTTTGTGTTTAATTCAAATGGTGTTAAACTTGCGAAAATATTTATATATCTTTTAATTGTTCACTTTATCTTTAGGCTCATTAAAGATGCCACACCATGTCATTATCTGAACCCAGGGCAGTGGCAAGTTGTTCTGGAACCAAGCAATGTGGGTATTCATTGATCTGGTGGCAAAAGCCATGTTTGCTAAACTTATCTGATGTAAAATGTATCTGCCAAAAGCATTGCATGACTGCTGCAGTCCAATGGAAGTAAATCTTTGCAATACATTAGACCTGCATGGATTTAACACCAATTACTTTAACGGAAGGAGTGAAAATGTTACCTTTCCAGCCTTTATGCAGTTTTGCATTAAAAACACTACTACAAAAAACAATTTGCAATATTTGTTTATTTTTTGGAAATGTCACATTATGAAAATGTCATATCTTTTCCTGCAGAATGACATAAATAACTTAATAATATAGGATTGGGATCCCTAGCACTAATAGTTCTGTTTTTTACAGCTTCATAGTTCAAAGGTTTACCAGGAGAGAGGGCACAGAGATGGGTCTGAAGTGTTTGGGATTACATTGCCTCTGTCAGGAACATATGAATGCATCTTTTGTACAGGTTCTTTTCACTAAATATGTCTTCCAAGCTAAACTATCTGCAGTGTAGGGTAGAATGTTTTTCTGTTGAATTTACAAGGAAATAGGGAACTCTTGAATGACTGGTTTGGTATACTTGGATGAAGTGGTTGTAAAATCAGGCTTGGTAGAGGTTTCCATCTGCTCAGGACCACTTTTATCTTTTGTTGATTTTTTTTAGAAGCCCTCTGTGAGACTTGTGTGGTCTCAAAACAAATCTCAAAAGACATGTTACATTATGTCACTGAAAAAGCAGAGTGTTGGGACTGTTGTAGCGTAGGGTAGAATATCCCTACCAATTATGTGCAATGATTTATAAAAGTACTCCTGCTCAGCTACATTTCTTTAGATTATTCTTTGGAATTGGAAGGGAAGGGACGCCTTGCTTTTTAATATGCTTAAGGGGAATTACAGCATTTCTCTAGCTAATTATTGAAAACTTTGCTTCTCCTACTTGCTGAATTTCCGTTCCAAAGAGTTTATGCAGAACTATAAAACTTGTTTCTTTTCTGATCTAGGGCAGAGAGTACTGGGACTGCTCGGGAAGTGTGCTTTTTCTGCTGGAAGGTGCCTGTGAAAGGTCCCCAGTTGACAGTACTGGTGATCCTAAGTGGAATGATACCTGACCATGACACTGGTGTGGGCTTTTTCTCTCTGAGGTTTAAATGTGTCAGAAAATTATGAAATTCCTGGATGGAGGAATCCTGCAGACATTTAGAGAAATTACTATTCGACCAAATTGCTGCAAATAAACATTTCACATTTGTTTTCAGTTGATATAAGACCAAGTCCTTCCTTTAAGAGGATCAAAGTCATTGGCATCTTCCCTGAAGAATCCTGAATGAAAAAACTTGAAATGCTTGCAACATCACCTAGGAAAAACAGCATACATCAACATTCATACATCCAGCACTTTGCGTAGTGCTGGAAATTACCATCTTTTGTGTGGTGTACTCCCACATGTGTGCCTTGACTGTTTTTGCTGGCTGTAGAACAGGGTGCACTTTACTCCTGCTAACCAGCGGTAAAGTGTCTGTGCCCCCCATTTCAACATGGTGCAATTTCCATACTTCTGATTGGTTTATTTAAGTTACCTATAGGTCCCTAGTAAATGGTACAAAGTTAACCAGAGCCTGTAAGTTAAATGTCACTAGTGGGCTGCAGCACCCATTGTGCCACCCACTGCAGTGACAGTGTAAACATGACTGGAGGACTACCAATTGTAGCCTGGCTGTGCAGTATTTTTTTTTTTTTAAATATATATATTTTTTTCAGTTAGTTAGGAAACATTAGAATCACATAAGAGTAACAACATGTTGCACTTAGACCAGGCAAATTTGTTTAGTTTCTCATCTGTGGTGACCGTCCACATTCTTAAGACATGACAGGCATATGACTTCATCTATAGCCCTTTGGTATATTGGGATTACACTGTTTCCCCGACTCGTTCCCTCCCCATATATCCTAAGTTCAGCTGGTTTCATTTAGTCTTGTGCCCCTGCCGTAGCGGTTTGGGTGTCTTTGTCGCTTTGAGTTAGGCCATAGTATTTCATCCAACTACCCCAGATTTTTGGGAATTTTTTGGGGCATCCTCTACTTTTGTATGTCACCCTTTCCGCTGCCATGTAGAGATCCATACCCTGTTTCCATTCATGTAGTGTGGGAGTTTCCTGCGTGCCTCAGTATTGTGCAATATCCCGCTTCGCCACTACTAAGCCCAATGAGCTAAAAAGTAGGTCGAGGAACATCAACGTCACAAGGGATTCCCAGAAGGATACATTTTGGGTCTATTGGAAGGGAGATTCTCAGGATTGCATTCAGTTCTGTGATTATCTCGCGCCAGTATACCCCTATATGGGGGCACGCCCAGACCGTGTGGAGGAAGTTACCTACTGTGGCTAGACAGTGCAAACACTGGGCAGACTCAGCCCATCCCATTTTATGTAGTTTTTCTCTACTGTAGTAGGCCTGGTGAAGGATTTTATATGGAATGAGACGGAGTCAGACTTTTATTGCGATTTCTCTGGGGTGCATTAGGGCTGCTTCCCAGTCTATCTCTTCCATTTCCCCCATGTCCCCCTCCCATGTTTCTTTCACTTTTCCCATTGTCGTGTAGTTCCTATATTACCGATACAGGATCTGCGCGTTCGGATAACATAAATTGTGGGTTTGGTGGCGGACGGATTCCATGCACCCCCACCGGATACATTAGCCTGTCTGTATTAGCTAGCTCACAGTGCCACTAGAGTCTCCTCTTATTGGGGAGAGAATAGTTTTTGGCAACCTCAGAACATGACAACCCTGATCCCCCAGGATCGTGGAAACAATATACTACTTTTCGCTCAGTCACTCGTGCTCACTTAGTTTGTCTCAGAGAGATACACAAAATAAACAGTCTGGGCGTTTCAATAAGTATTTTTTGAACAGTTGTTATTCTAGTGTAAAATATATGAGCTGCAACAACCATTAGTCAGTAGCAGAGATATATGACCAGCAATATTATGAAAGTAAAAGGATGGTATAGCTCTACCATCTTGCAGGAATCATGAATGTATACAAGTACATAAAATACATGATAAAAAGTGCGTATTCCTACGATGCCTCCCTAACTAGATGAACCTAAATGCACCTACCATCTGTGTAGGTGTTATGCCAAGAATCCCTCTAGGATCTAGTCCACCCCATTACCTGAGAGTTTAGAGAATGTGGGACCCCGTCCTGGTCTCGAGTTGGACACCCCGCGAGGGATGTTAGACCACTGCTAGCTGGAGCGTCTGCATGCAGGAACCTCAGCGTCTCTGGTCAGTGTGTCAGCCGGGAAGTCACGGTCTCCTCTGTCTGTCTAAGCAAGACATGATGTATATATACCCATAGGTCTCCCCAGGGGTCCTACCTTGCTGCGTTACTGTGTCGGCCTAAAGGATGACGTCAGGCCTGAACTTTAACATAGATATTATACAGGAGATGTTCGTCCTGCTGTGAGTCCTGCTGTGCTTCCAAGAAGCCTCATGCATAATGTATGAGTATTGAACCAGGGAAAAACCTGCGCTCTGAATGCAGTGTCGTATCTAGGTAAAAGGTCAGTCCCTATGAACCGTTATGTATGAAATGTAGGGAAGCATATAGGTGAAAGGTTGCAGTGTTACCTGCGCCTATATAGGGTACCTATATGGAATATAACACCATGGTATTGGGCATATTGCCATTTATCGTTTTGTAAGTGACAGAGACTGCCTTGGTCGTTACCTCTTCCTCCAGTATTCTCCCTTCAAGTGGCGCGCACTCTGGTAGCTCGGTTTCCCTTACACCCTCTACTCCTCATGTATTTGAGGAATTGGGAGTTGTGGAGTTGAAATTCAGCTTGGAGGGCAGAAGAGGGTTTGAGTTTGCCCCTTACTGTGATATCACCCACTGTGGAGATCTCGAGTAGGTCCCATGCTTCGAATCCCTGGAGCCCGCACACTTCTTTGAACCAGTTTCCCTTCCATAATGTTGTGGTCCTAGTTATCTTGTGGGCCCAGCCCAGCACCCTAGTAGTCTTTTCCCATACTTCTATAGTGACTCTTGTTGCAGGAAGCAGCCTATGGGTCCCCTTCCCCCCATACAGGTAGTGCATAAACATATGTGGTGTCAGTGTTTCCCTTTCAAGTCTAAAGGTGGGATGGTCCCATGATGCGTGCATCCAGTCGTTTATGGGCATGAGGTGAGCCACCCAGTAGTATGCTTTGATGTCCGGAAGCACTAACCCCCATTGTATGGGTTACGTTGAAGTGACTTTTGGGCAATTCTTGGGTGTCCTTTCAGCCACAGCAGTGCGCGGAGTTCAGAGTCAATTTCCCTGAATAGCTTTCTCGGGAGGGGGTGGTATGGGTTTTGTAACGCATATAGGAATTGGGGCAGGGAGATCATCTTAAACATGGCTGCCTGCCCCATTATAGTGAGCCGTAGTTCTCTCTATCTGTCTGCGTCTTGTTTAAAATATTGATAGTACCCCCCCGGATGTTGTATGAGCGACAGACAGCTGGACTGGGTGTAAGAAAGATCCCAAGATATTGGAATCCCTCTGTGGTGATATGAAGGTCTCTGGGTAGCGGCAGCTATTCCATAGTTTGATTCAGGCTGTATAGTATTGATTTGTGGCAGTTGACCGTATATCCGGAGAGCCGACTGTATTCCGCTAGGATTTGGAACACTGTGGGAATTGTTGTGCCTAGGTTCGTGATAAACAGGAGGATGTCTTCTCCATATAATGATATTTTTTCTTCCTCTTGGTCATTGGGTGTAGCACTAAAGCCACTTACCCCCAGGTGTTGTCTGTTTGCGCATGCTAGGGGTTTGATCACGAGTTCGAACAGCAGTGGGGGCAGGGGACATCCCTGCCTGGTCCCACTGGAGATCGGAAATGTGGGAGAGATCCTGCCATTGACTCGCACTGCTGCTCTGGGTGCCATATATAGGAGGGACACCCACTTTCTAAATTTCAGGCCGAATCCAAATTTGACTAAGATGGCATCCAGGAAGGGCCATTGTACCGCATCAAAGGCCTTCTCTGCGTCAAGTGCCAGGAAAGCGTGCGGAGTGGTGCAGTTCCTAACGGCCATCACCTAATTGTGTGCTCTATGGAGAATCCGTCTGGTTGCCCGACCAGGCATAAAACCAGATTGGTCACAATGTATAAGGGCCGGTACAACCTTCAAGAGTCGCGTGGCCAAGATTGTCACAAGGATTTTGACTTCCTTATTCTTAAGAGAGATGGGGCGATATGAGTCGCACCTATCTCTGGGTTTACCCTTCTATTGAATAGCCACTATGGTAGCGGTCCGGAGGTCCACTGGGAGGACACCCTCTTTGTATGCATCTTGATAGAGACCCAAGAGGTGAGGGCCCAGGAGATCTTTACATTTTTTAAAGAGTTCGGCAGGAAGTCCGCTTGGGCCTGGGGTTCTGCCGGGTCTCAACCGGGACACGGCCTCTCCCACCTCCGCCAGTGTCAGGTCCCCGCCAATGCCTTCATGTCGTCCTCTTCTATTCTAGGGGTCGATATACCTGCAAGGTATTTGTTAATATTGTCTGTGTTAGTAAATATTTATCTGTCATAGAATTCTGCATAGTATTTGGTGAATGCTGACACTATCTGTACGTCTGTGGTGTGAGTGCCCCCCCGCCGTCCACAATGGAGCCTGATTACCTTGTGTCCGCTTCCTTTTTGCTAAGCCAGGCTAGTCATTTTTCAGCCATGTCCCCTACTTTGTATAAGTGGTGCAGTGTCGCTAATCTCTGTTTCTTCTCCTCTTCCTGATCCAGTTTGCGATATTCTATCCTTAGGGCTTCAAATTGTCGAGAGGTCAGCGAATCTGGCCTATATAGAACTCGCCTCTCTAGAGTGAGTAGCTGGTGTTCCATCTGCTCTATCTTCTCGCTCTCTTCTTTTCCCTTGATAGCCGGTTCTGTGCCCTGCCTCTCAGTACAGTTTTGTACGCCTCCCATAATGTGACCCCAGAGTCTGCAGTGCCCTTATTCTCCTGAAAGAAGATTTCCATGTCTATCCAGAGACCCCTTACGATCACTTCACTTTGTAGGTCCCATGTGTTCAGTTTCCATGTGGGTTGGTAGTCTCGAGTTCTAGTCCCCAACTGAACCCATCGGGGTGAGTGGTCCGACAAGCCCCTAGCAAGGTACTCCGTCCGGCCAACCACCCCCAGCTCACCCGAGAGGACAAATACATAATCCAGCCTGGAGTACACCCTGCGGGCACCTGAGAAGTATGAATATTGTGTGGTGTTTGGATGCTGGGAACTCCATATATCAGTGAGCCCGAGCATGTCAGCAAAGCGAGCCAATGGTGTGGTACCTGTTTTTCTGTCAAGATTTCCTGACTGGTCCGTCACAGTGCACATGATGTCATTAAAGTCTCCCCCTACCACGTGGAAGGACGTCGGGGGTCTCTAGGAGTATATCGGCCACTTTGAGGAGTACGGGGGCTGCAGTCGGGGGGTGCATATGCACATATAGTAGTGGGGTTATGCTTGTTACACCTACAAACCTGCCATTCGGATCCATCCATTTGTGGGCTATTTCAAAAGGGGATGATTTTTTAATCAGGATAGCAACACCTCTAGAGCCGGGTGTGTAGCCGGCGTGTGCCAGTACTGTGTACATTGCCGTTCCAAGAAAGTTACACTGTGAGCCCTGAAGGTGCGTTTCCTGAAGTAGCACTACATCTGGGCGTAGGCCCCTTATATATTGGGCAACTAGTCCCCGCTTTATCCTGTCCCTCAGACCATTTACGTTCCAAGTTAGGACTGAAAGGGTCCGTTCTCCTATGGGGGTGGACATGGGTACAGCAGCAGTTGAGGGGCGGTCTTTCCTGTACGTGGCCAGTTCTGTGTATGGGTCCCCCAGGTTTCAAATGTGGTGTCTTCAGGCCTAGTGCAATCAACTTGAACTTCTATAGTAACAGTCCCATCCCCCATCCCCCCTCACTATTCCCCACCCCAACCCCTAGCCCCTTTCTCTACACTTGAAGCCATGGCAATGCAACAACTGTGTGTAGGAAAAGACAGAGAGGTCTGTCGCCCACTCCGCTACAAAATTAGGAATTTAACTCCCTGCGATCTCCCACTACATGTAACTTAAGTAGAAAGAGTCAAAGAACGGGTCCTTAGTGGACCTCACTTCTGTTCTCGGTACTGCTGCCGGGGGAGGCAGGCTGTGTGTTTCTGTATTGTACTTCGAAGCTTACCGGTACCCAGCCAGTGAAACAATGCCACATTAAAGCGTCCAGGCTGTTAGGGTCTGTTCAGTCACTTGTCTCCCATTGGCAGAGGTCGGCCGGACTCTGCTCGGCCCTCCAGGGCTACTATCTCTGCGCCCGGAGGGTGCATACTCTCGTCCCCAGAGGAGTCTCTCAGGTCCTCTGAGTCCATGTGTGTGTCCCGCTGGCTGGACCCGTCCGTCTCCTCGTCGTCTAAGATTTCAGTGCAAATCTTTCCCTTGGCTGGGTCCTCTGTCATTTTGCAGGACCCCGTGAGTGCATATGTTGTCCTTTGACCTGTTCTTCTCGACCTAAACTTGCTTCTTCTGATCATACGTGTCTTGTCTGCTGATCTGGTCACGGGGGACCGAGACTGTCCGTCATCTCTGATCTGCTTTCCAGGGGGGCGTAAGATCGGCCTTTTCTCGATCCATGCCCATGCGTCTTCGGGCATCTGAAAGAAGTGTGCCTTGCCTTTGTATATTACTTTCAGTTTTGCCGAGAAGTGTAGCATGTATTGTATCTGCAATGTCCTTAATTTTGCTTTGACTGAATCGAAGGTCCTCCTCTGGTGTTGTACGTCTCTGCTGTAATCTGGGAAAATCATAATCTTGGAGTTCTCATGTCTGATTTCCCCCAGACGGCATGCCTCGCATAAGATCATATCCCGATCTAGGAAATTAAGGAGTTTTACTATGATTGGCCTTGGAGGGGCATCGGGTGGCGGCTTTGCACTCAGAGCTCTATGTGCCCGTTTGAGCACGAAACAGGTAGAAAAATGTTCAGGTAGGATGACGTTTTTCAGCCAGGTAGTTAAGAATGCAGGTAGGTCGGGTCCCTCGACCCCTTCCGGGAATCCTACGAAAAGTAGGTTATTCCTGCTGCCCTGTTTTCTGCATCGTCGATATGTCATTGCTATTCACTGATGGAGCTATGGAGTTCCATTACCTTTTTTTGTAAGTCTTTGACTGTGTCTTCTACTTCTGAGACTCGATTCTCTGTCTCTGTAACTCGCTCGGATAAGTTTTGGAGGTCTTGTCTCAGTAGAGTGACTTTGGAGCATACTTCCCCAATCCTGTTTTCTAGCACTTCTCTGGATGACTGTATGGCATCAGGCAAGGGCTGTATAGGTTCCTGTGGGGTCATTACTTTGGTGTATTTGTCCATCTTCCCCTGCCTAGGGGGTTTCGTGTCCTTGTCTTTTGTCATCATAGGTGGTGGGTAGGGGCCACTGCGCGGGGTGCTTTTGCACCTGTTTTCTCTTTTTCAAGGCTGGGTCTGCCACTGCCCGTGGCAGAATCCAAATTGTTCAGATGACTTGGTCCAGATTATAGTCCAGCCGTCAGAACCCCGTGCTGGCTCAGGTTCACCGGAATCCGCCGTGACACAGAGGGAGAGGCAATCACCGTACCCTGCACTGCTGTGTGTCTGTGACTGGGCACCATGTCTCCCAGTGGAGTTTCTAGGGTGCCTGCTTCAGTGGGGGGTTTCAGCCATGCTGCCCTCAGGCTCGACCCAGGGTGATGACAATTTAGAGGCATAGCTGTTGCATATACCTGGTACTGCCGCCAAGTGCTGGATCTTCAGTGCAGTTGCCTCTAATCTGTTGTCCGGTGCAAGTGTGGAGGGGAGGGAGCCCGGCCCCTCTGTAACTGTATGGGCGTCTCAGGGAAGGCTCTCCTCATCCCCGTCCGAGTGCCTCCCAGCCCAGTTCCTGATTCAGGTGGGCCCCACCCCATCCAGGCTGTCCTGGCACGATCCGTCTCTCTCATGCGGCAGCCGTAGGCAGGGAATGCACTCACTGATAAGGCTGGGATGAGCCCACAGGGCAGGTATGCCGCCTCCTCGCCTCCCCTCTCCCCAGCAGAGAGCAGGGTCTCCTTCTGGGGGCCTTTTCTTCATGCCTAATGGCACTCTTCGGGGTCAGCTCCCCTCTCCGCCTCCGTCCAATCCTGAGGTCGACAGGGGAGGGGTAGCGGACAGGCCACCGGGACCCACCCTTCCAGCTGCGTCAATCCACCCCATGCACCCCATGGCTTCTTCCTCACCTCTGAGTAGGCCCGCCTACCAGAGTCTTCTTGCCACAGGCAGGCACCCCTGCAGCTCACCACTGGAGCCCGTTCTCTGGCCTCCACCGAATCCACTTCTCCACCCGTGCAAGGAAGGGGGAGGTAACACAAGGCGGCACCAGGCACAATTCAGTCGAGCAACGGCCCCCCGATCCCCCGGGCCCATTCACCGCGGAGAGTCATCAGGGCCGCATGTCCTCCATCTTGACTATCAGCGTGGAGCTGGAGCTGGACGGCACTCTGCCTCTCCTCCTCAGTGTTGATGGATGAGCCCACAGGGCAGGTAGGAGGCCTCCTCGCCCCCGTTCTCCCCTGCGCAGAGCAGGGTCTCGCTCCGGGGGCCTTATTTTTGTGCCCAACGGCACTCATCAGCTCGGATCCCCTCGCCACCTCAGACGGGGCCTGGAATCAACAGGGAGGGAGGGCAGCGAGCAGGCCACCGGGATCCGCCCGTCTAGCTGCAGCGATCCACCCCGCGCCCCGGGGTTTCTTCTTCACTGCCGAGTGGGCCCAATTACTGGAGTCATCTTGCTGCAGGTAGGCGCAGTTGCAGTGCACCGCTGGAGTCAGCTCTCCAGTCTCCGCTGAATCCACTACTCCGCCTGTGCGAGGGAAGGGGGGTAGCACAGGGCAGCACTGGGCAGAATTCAGTCATGCAGCGGCCTCCCGCTCCTCTGGGCCCATTCGCCGCGGCTAGTCATCAGGGCTGCACGTCTGCCATTTTGACTATTGGCGTGGAGCTCTGATCTGTACGGCGCCCTGCCTCTCAGACCCGGCGTTCACGCCATCAATGGTGGTCGTTTTCCGTTTGTGCCCCTCCGGTTTATTTGTTGGGAGGAGTACATACATTCATAAATTGCGTACTGGCAGGATTTTTGTCAGGATTTCAGCTCCGGCGGGGAGCTCCGCAAAAATACTTCTTACTCGGCCATGTTCTTGGCCATGCCCCCTGTGCAGTATTAAAACTGGACTACAAATTAGACCTGGCAAAGTAACCCCTTTTGGCAGGCCTAAGCCTTTCTTTAAAATTTTAATAAGTTACCCTTAGTAGGCCTTAGTCTCCCTAGGGTAGAGTGCATAGCATTTAAAAGTAGGACATGTAAAAGCAGAATGTTAAACATGTCTTTGCAGTGAAAATGCCCCAACAGCTATTACACTCAAATTGGGTTGGCTGTTCCATAAAAAAGCATTGGAATACAATATTAAATTTAATAACCCTATCTGTAGCCACGACCCACCTGCAAAATGTAATTCTTCAACTTTGTGAAATATTTAATACAAGTCCAATTCACTGGTGAAGTTGGATTTGCAATAAATATTTAGCAGAAGGTATTATTGGAAATTGAGTTACTGTTTGTGGGGGGTGAAGCCCATCTCAAGCAGCAACCACAATTCCTGTTAGGGTGAAGCACAAGCAACCCCAAATTAACCTGTGCTTAACCCTCTAGTAGCTAGGCCCAAAAGCAGTCAGGCTTAACTTAGAGGCAATGTGTAAAGTATTTATGCAGCACTTCTAACAATAAAAAAATGAAAACACAACACAAGATAAAATCCCACACCAGGATTGAAAAATAGAGTAAAATTTGATAACTTATTTGAGACCAAAACAACAAAAATCCAATCAGTAGAAATAGAGATATGCAATTTCCAAGCTGTTGCAATTGGGTTCCACCCATTCAGCTTGGACTTTTTGCTTGGATCACTCGGTTTTGGACATTTTACTATGGGTGAGTCTCACTAGGTATCTCGCCCATGGTAATCACATGGTAAGTGGACTGCATGTGTTTACTGCCAGCATGTAACTTTTAAGATAAGGCTGCAACGATGTAGCAAGGCTAAGGGGCACTTGGCTGTTTGCAAGTGAACACGTGTGCACACTTGTGTGCACATGTGTGAGGGCTGTGATTAGAAGACTACTGTTGTGCTCAGCCCCAGGAACTGAAAACAGGTAGCCTGGTGCAGAGCGGACTCTGCAGGATTAGATATTGACCTGGGATAAGCCTTAAAATGTTAGTGTATACTAATAGGGAAAGTCAGTGTGATTTACTGTTTTGTCTGCAGTGGAACTTTATTGTAAACCTAGGGGAACTCCCTTAGAGGGCAGTTTCCTTCCCTTTGGCCTACAAAGTCCAGTGGCATATCAAGTTGGGGTGTAACCTGAGCATTAAAAATAAAATCTGCAACTTCCAAAAGATATCTGTACAGCCTATGGGTCATCATCCATAATTGTCATTTTTCCATGGCTCAGTTCCAAGTTAATTACATTTCTCTCCGGTAGCAGGAACAAAGGCCTCCCCAGACTAAGGGATCAATTAAAAGTGCTTCACTCACTTCCTGAGGAGGAAAGGGATGGGAGTGAAGGACGTGCATCAATCAATCAGCTGTCACACTGTAGCAGGGAAGGGCCAGCCCAAGCCCACAAAACAAAATCAGAATCCCTGACCTCTGGAGCCAATACAGGAGGGGGCTCACCTCTAAAATATGAACGGAAAGGAACTGGGAGTGATATCAGTGATAGGCAGAGTTGAGGCCCCCAGAGGAGATATGACTAGTGACTCTTGGATGATGCCGTCTTGAACTGTCCCAGCAAGCTGTGCAGGAAGGTTGGGACGGGGTGGAGAGATGTTTTGGCATCCTAGGATTGGGCAAAGGTGCCTGGCTTCTGGAACCTTCCACTCCCCTTTAAAATTTCTTGCACAAGGGGAAGACTCTTTCTTGGTTGGTGTTTTTCTGCTCTTAGCTGCTGGACCCTGAAACTGCCAGGGACAACTGGAAGGAGGAACCCCCTGATGTCCAGAAAGGACTAAGGACTATGTCCCAGTTGACCCCGGGACTAGTGGGTCTCCTCAAAGGCCAGTGAGGCTGGCCACCTTACACTCCCTGAGGGCCAGTTGGGGGAAAGCCCTGGACTTCTGAGCCCAGAGACAAAGAGGAAGGCTTGCGCAGGGAGCCAGGAGTACCAGCTCCCTGTGGATTACATCACTTTGGAGGTGAGGAGGTCTGCTGTAACTGCTTGTGGTGTCTGGAGCTCGCCACCAGAAGTAAAATGAGCCCCGGGTCATCCAGATGAGTTAATGCGGCCCAAGTTATGGCATTTTGAATACTGGCTACCTTTGATACCATTCAGTGCGCGAGGCTCTTCTGCTGCTCCTGAAATTCCCCCCAGGTGGGACAGGGCCCGGGAGTCCATGCAAGAAGGTAGAGTTCCAATTTTTCCATGGAGGTGATGTGCGTGAGATCCCCTCCCCAGACTTTCCATTGGCTTGGGGCCCATATCTGCTGGGCCTGTCCACACAGAAAAGGGGGCCAGGACCAAATCCCGACCCCGAAGGCCAGGAATACTTGGAGAGTGCTGCCATCCGAAAAGTAGTGATGGGCCTGCCCCGCTCCCCATGTCTGGGTGCAAGCGAGGAGTCACCACAATAGAAGAATTCCATGCCTGCAGTAGCAGACAGGGAAGGAGAAGTTTCCAGCTCCCGTGATTGCCAGCTGAAGTGCAGACCAGCAAGTGGTAGACTCCCTAGGCTGCCCCCAATGTTTGAAAGCATGGGAGTGCAATGATGGGACCGAGCACCCCAAATAAAATTTTAAAAAGCACAGCATTAGGCCGAGCAGCAGGGAAAAAGGCAGTGGCACTCCACGGTGCAGCGGCATAGTAGTTCATCAAGTATTCATTGCTCCAGGCTGGTGCGCCCCATAATGCCTTAGGGGTCTTCCGGGTTTACATATTTCTCTCTGCTGGCGGTGGCCTCAGGATGCAGGGGCACTACCAACATACTAAAGGAGCATGGGGGGCAGAAGAAGTGCAGCAGCTTCCCCAAGGAGTTTTAAAATCTGGGGCTTGAGCTAGAACCTCTGCTCTACAGCTGGGAGTACAGCGCGCTCTAGGGGTTGACTCTATGGCTGCATCTAATGTGGCCTGAAGGTGTATAAAGGAGATACATGTAATGAAGTGCCCTCTAGGGGCTGAAACTATGGTTGTATTTAATATGATGAGAAAGTGATGCTCTCTGGGAGTTGTTTTTATAACACATATTTTGTTATCTGTAAATTCTTTACTGATATAATAATGTTGACAGTGATTGCTGATCAAAGTAAATGTGCTCTATTAACATTAATAAATGCATTTACACATGGTTAGTATGGATTATTGCATTGACACACAAAATGATGGTATTTTTAACATGTGGTCTGTTGACCTTGAACCTTTGACCAAGCCAATAGACTTACCTTATCTATTTGTTTGACTCTTCAGGGATCAAATACGATTACGCAATCTCATCTATGGTATTTTCCATCTGCCTAATGTATATGTTTGTAAATTAATTTGCAGTATTTAATAGTGTGTGTAATAAATGTACTTTTCCTTTTTTTATAGAAAAAGCACTGACTGGACAATAATTCATTGTGCGTTATTATTGCATGCCAGCGAACGGTGATTAATAGCCCACTCTCCCTCCCCTGGTTAGGCCTTGGACTGCTCTATTTCACTATTCTGAGAGAGTCAAGGGCCACAATGGGGTGCTTGGTTCCCAGTAAGGATTTGAGGAATTTGTGGACCTGGTACTTGTGCAGGCCACACAGCTAATAGCCCAAATTCCTACAAAAGCTTTAAGTAAAAATAGTGCATAGAAGCAAATGCACCAACTGTGGTTATCTGGTCAAGCTGCACTGGGACAAAATCACAGGTTTAGGTCAACCGCAATGGAGCCTGGGCCGGACACAGGGACCACGTTATGCCCGCTGAACGAAGTACCTTAAATCCTGGTTGCAGAGGGTTGCGAGATTCCGCGTCGAAGAGGTCTAGTGCAATGGCGGTTCCGAGGAAGCTGTGAGTCCTGCGTCATTATCGAGGATGCAGTTGATGAGGTGCCTGCGATGAAAAACCCTGCATTAAATATATGTCTAACACCGTGTTGGAAAATTACCCTCTCTGAAGGGTCACCCCAAACTTTTTGCCTTCCTTCTCCTCTTTTTCTGAGATTGTTTTTGCTGGCTTTAGGACTCTGCACACTTTACCACTGCTATCCAGTGCTAAAGTGCATGTGCTCTCTTCCTAAAACATGGTAAAATTGGCTCATGCCCAATTGTGATATTTAATTTACTAATAAGTCCCTAGTAAAGTGCACCACATGTGCCATGGGCCTGTAAATTAAATGCTACTGGTGGGTCTGCAGCACAGATTGTGCCACCCACTTCAGTAGCCCCCTTAACCATGTCTCAGCCTGCCATTGCAGAGCCTGTGAGTTAACCGCCACTTCAATTTGGCATTTAAAACTACTTGCCAAGCCTCAAACCCCCCCTTTTATTACACATAAGTCACCTATAGGTAGACCCTATGCAGCCTATAAGGCAGGATGCTGTGTAAGTTAAAGGTAGGACACGTACTTTTAGGTTTTACATGTCTGTAGTGACAAACAGCTAAATTCATTTTTCACTACTATGAGGCCTACTCCTCTCATAGGTTAACATTGGGAATTCCTTAAAATACATTTAAGCTGTAATTCCTGATCAGAAAGGAGTAGCTGCATCATGTTTCACATCCCTGGAATGCTAATGATAATTCCTCTCTACTGGTAAAGTTGGATATGGCAGTACTGTTTAAGAAATTCAATTTTTAGAAAGTGGACATTTCTCTGTTGTTACTGCAGTGTGTGCTTTACAGCCTGTCTCCAGTACACGTCTGGACTTGGTGATAGCTACCCTTTGTGCATTCCCTCCAGGCTAGTTGTGACTGAGTACCCATCTAAATACATCAGTGATGACTTCGCGCCAATCGGAACCAAGGCAGTGCCCTTCGATGCCCCTGCAGTGCCGATGCAAAGACATCCCTGCACGGCCCGACGATGACGCAGGACACGACTGCGAGGTTCGATGATGATACAGCGTCAATATGAGGTCCCGACTGTGAGGCTTGGCGGCGATGCAGGGCTTTCATCGTAAGGGGTTCGAAGACGACCCAGGACCAGATTGCGAGGTTCGACTCTGACGCCTCGATCAACTGGGTGAATCGGAAACGCATTGAATCTTCGATGCTGACACTTGCTCCATCCAAGGTACTTTTTCAGCCGGCCCTGCATGGATCCTGTAGCTGGCCTGGCCTCCATCGCAGTCGGCCTGAAGCTTTGGATTTACCCCTATCTAGAACAACCTCAAGTAACCCCTAAGCGCTATTGACTTTAAAGCACTATATTGCAGTTTATTCATTAAAAATTCATATCTCGAGTTCTACTTATTGGATTTTTGTTATTTTTGGTCTTGTTTTACTCAGATTAATATTCTCCATGTTTCTAAACTGATGTTGAGCCTTTTTGTGGTGTTTTACTGTGTTACTGTAATTTAAGTGTGCACAAACACCTATACATTGCCTCTTAAGATAAGCCTGTGAGAACAGTTTAATTTAGGTTGTGTATCTGACTTACCCTGACTAGAATTGTGGTCCCTACTTGGACAGAGTGCAAACCTCTGCCAACTAGAAGCCCAATTTCTAACACACCCGCTGTTCTGAAGAAGCTGCGGGCTATGATGCAGAGTGCTGCATCATCATCAAGTATGCTGTCAATGACGGGCTTGCGATGCAAAGGCCTGCATCAAGGATGTCTCCTGCAGCAGCAGTTCCAAGGAGCCTGCGTGCTACAACTGCAATGTGAGGTCTTGCATCGGGTATGCATTGCGCTGCAGCGGTTTCAATGTGGCTGCGAGGAGATGCATCGCACTGCACCAATTCTGCTTACAGGACCACAGCTGGGTTGGCACATAACTTTTAGGGCCACTTCCAAGGGTCCATGACTCTGGGGTCGCATCAGTGGGGGGCAAGACTCATAGCAAGTAGAGTCTAGGTACTGGGTATAAGATGGTTGGATCCTTTACTGTCCCTGAGGCTCTTTTCAGGAGACCACCTTGCTAGGGCTTGGAGTCACTCAGGTTGGTCCTGACTTCAAGATGCAGGCCCAGTCATCTCACTGAGGCAGCAGGCAGCATTGCAACAGAGTAACTGTCCTTCTTGCAGAGCAGCACAGCAGTCCTTCTGAGTCTTCCACATGTTCAGTGGTGTACTGAATATTTGGGTCTGAGGGTCCATTATTTATACCTGGTGCCCACTTTGAAGTAGGAGAAGGTTCTGGAGGTTTCAAACCTCGAGAGGTATTTGGAATTTCCTGCCTCCCTGTCCTGGCCCCTGCTTGTCTGGGATCACAAAAGACTAATATCAAACCCTTTTGTGAGTGTGCTCAGGCAGAGGCTTTGTGATATGTAAGTGTAGTAGGTGACAGCTCCTATCCCTCATCAAGTCGGAGATGGCCCATCCTTCCAAAACCTATTTGTCTCTGTCCCACTATCTGGGAGCAATACGCAAAGAGAACCTGCCAGTTACACCTAGGCATGTGACCCAGGACACTGTCTGCAGACACTAAATGGTTAGGACAAGAAAATGCAAACTTTCTAAAAGTGGCATTTTCAGAATTGTGACTTAAAATCCGACTTTGCCATTAAGCAAATTATAATTCATTTGAGTGTAAATATGACATTTCTACCTGTTCCCAATCAAAAGTTATCACCTACTAAATGTAATACGGTAACACAATGTTATCCTATGGTAGAGGTAGGCCTCACAAAGGTGAAAAACAAACTTGGGCATGTAAAGCTAAAAAACACATGTCCAATATTTTAAGTACACTGCACCCTGCCCGATGGGCTGTTTAGGACCTACCTTAGGGGTGACATATGTATTAAAAAGGGAGGTTTAGGCCTGGCAAAAGGTTTATTTTGCCAGGTCAAAATGGCAGTTTAAAACTGCACTCACAGAGAGAATGCAGCACACATAGAAAAAGGAAAAAAAAGGAGAAAAAAAGATATTTTTCCTCACTACGCCTACCCTGGGGATGAATAGCATTCTGACAAATTCCTAGGTCTACCAGTATTGGTAAATCTGTCAATGCTTCAGAATCCATTGGTGGATGCGTGGGATCACCTACTCTCCACCCATGGAACAACTTCCTAGGGCAGAGTAACGCAAGGCAGTGACTTGCGCTGGCTCGATGTTACTCCAGATTTACCAAACCTTGTGTGGCTTGGTAAATCTCATCTAGGTTTTACATTATCCTTGCGTGGCTCAAGGGAGATGCAAAATGTTGATTATTATGCCCCCTAGTGTCTCTGCAAGCAAATTCTGGCCCGCTCGTAACAAGGCCACAAGGGGCATATTCTCAAGGACTCATCGCCGATTTATCGGCACTTTAGCGCCGCAAAAGTGGCGATAGATTTATCGCCCTATTCCCAAGCTGGTGCAAACTGCCGATTTCGCCAGTTTTCCAGCAATAGCTGCTGCAAAAAACATTGCCACGGATGAGAGCGACAACTAACGCTAATGATATGCAGAGTAGGCGTTCCCGTGCAAAAACACACGAAAACACCACTTCGCAATATTCTCAACGACCAGCCAGATCGGCGAAGCGAACCAAAAACAGGCGATAAGGCGCATTAGCAGCAGGGATTTAACACCTGCCTTTTACTGGTGTTAAGCAGGACGACAACCTGCAGTATGAAAGGGAGCCAAGCCCAGAGCCACATCTGAAGACCAACAGATGCCATGGAGCCAATGATCATGCAGCTCGGAGACCCAAGAGGGCCACAACACCCACCGCCACCACCCCTAGGCCCCCCCCCAGACTACCACCTAGGCAGCGCAGAAGAAGACAGCGGACGTTCCTAAAACGCACCAGCCTCAGACACTCAACGCCAGAGGATGCCATTGCCCACTACAGGCTCAAAATGACAACCACCCTCCGCATCCTGACCCACATTGCCCATAGGCTGACTGTACCAACACAGCGGACAACCAACATCCCTCCGCAGACAAAGCTGCTGGCTGTGCTGCACCTGTTGGCCTCTGGTACATTCCAACCAACAACAGCCAGAGTCGGAGGAGTCTCACAGCCAGCCCTATCAAACTTCCTCACACATGTCTTGGATGCATGTCCACAAAAGCAACGGAGGACCCCTCTATCCGCACCACACGCTAGTTCCAATTCGTAGTGTACCTGCGCAACCAACCCCAACGCCAGCCGTTGCCTGACGCCTCTGTGCTCCAGATCCATGATTGTAGTTACTGAAATGGGGGTGCGCCAGGTCATGAAGTCCAGTAGTCAACAGCAGTGTAAAAACAGTTCTTTATTATAAATACATAAATCAACAATACGAAAAGCTCAGCCAACGCGTTCCATTCCCAACGGGGGACTTCATCAGGGCAACGTGTGGGTTCAATTAACTGCATATGCTGCGGGAACTCCACAATACAATTCTATATTCCGAAAGTCAGTATTCAGAAACCTGTTGGATAAATGGTGACAATGGTCAAGCGTCCGTATAGTCACAAACGTAATCTGGTACAGTGTATTGCACATGGACAAACCGGAATGCTAACAGGTATGATAAATCCTGCATAAAAAGACTGCAACAGAAGTTCGTGTGGGTGTAACCTTCGTAGGAAAGAAAAGGAAGGTTACGACCACACAAACTTCTGTTAAGGTCTTATTATGCAGGAGTTATCATAACTTTAAGCATCACGGTTTGTATCAGCTTGATACCCCTGCACCTTCACTTCCCCCACACTGCGCAGGAACAGCTGGAGACCAAGCAAGGGAAGTACGCCATAGCTGGCTTCCCGCACGTGTTGGGGGCAATTGACTGCACACATGTACTACTTGTGCCCCCTGCCGACACTGCACACAATAACCGCAACAGAAACCACACGTATTCCATCAATGTGCAGGCAAAAGTGGACCACCGGGGCCTGTTCACGAATGTCGTCGCAAACTTCCCAGGCAGTGTGCATGATTCCTACATCTTCCGCAAGTCCATCACCAACCAGCGCTTTGAGGATGGCACCTATGAAAATGCACTGCTCGTCGGTAAGTACCAACTGAACACACCACACACCTCAACTCCACAATCATACAACTCACAACTGTGGGAATGCACACGTTACAAAATCACATACAACATGCCAATCAACAGGCCCAACTACCAGACATGACAACTCAAGTAACTGTGGTAACCGTGGCCAGCCATGTAGACAAACCATACACGGCATGGCACCTCTGCCACACAATTGCAGAATGTGGGGAGAGGTGGGAACAAAGGGCCCGATTCACAGAACTAACTTAAGACAAAATCCTAAACTTACTACCATTTTGGTATTCACAGAAGGCACTTACTCATTTTGGTATTCACAGAAGGCACTTACTTACTCATTTTGAGTAACTTACTCATTTTGTGTAACTTACTCATTTTGGTATTCACAGAAGGCACTTACTTACTCATTTTGAGTAACTTACTCATTTTGTGTAACTTACTCATTTTGGTATTCACAGAAGGCACTTACTCATCAATGAGTAAGTGCCTTCTGTGAATACCAAAATGAGTAAGTTACTACAAAAATGAGTAAGTTACTATTTTGGTATTCACACTACTCATTAATGAGTAAGTGCCTTCTAGAATACCAAAATGAGTAAGTTACAAAATGAGTAAGTTACCAAAATTAGTGTTACTCAAAATGGAAGTGTCTGTGAATACCAAAATGAGTAAGTGCCTTCTGTGAATACCAAAATGGTAGTAAGTTTAGGATTTTGTCTTAAGTTAGTTCTGTGAATCGGGCCCAAAGTTTGTGCGAAGGAGGCAAGTGACTCATCAATAAGAATGTACACAATGCCAAGTGTGACGGTGATGTGCTGGACAGACTTCAGTATGCAGAGCACAGACATGTCCATGTGGACATATACTGCTGGTGTTTGTAGTGTTGTGGACAGTGGACGCAAACAGGGTACCTCAAGCAGTGTGGAAGACCTTGGACATGTAGCTTTGTCGTCCCCCCTGTAAGCGTAAGCGGAGTGGCCTTGGCCGGCGTATGTTGTGAATAAATAGCCCGGGGCGCTGGGCGTGGTTCAGTTCCGGGATGGCCACCCAAGTAACTACTTCGTGTGTCTCTGTGTCCGCCATATCCTGTCCATAGGCCTACACACACGTGGCCGACCACCTTCAATGGCCAGATTTACACTGGAGACAAGGTGGCTACGTACCAAGCCAACCAGCGCACAAAAAAGACTGAAAACGTGGCTCTTTCCTTAAACCCAAATGCTAAACAGTCTCCGTCCTGTATCATTCCAGCGCTGAGATGCCCATGGGTAGTCATGCGCTTTACAAATCCCATAAACATAAACATAAACATGCAGGGTCGTATCTGCCAGGGCGGCGCCCCCCACCCAGCCACGAAGCCGCCGCCGTGACCGGTGGTGCCTGCGCGATCCTGTGCGCCTGCTGCACCCCAGCCCTGGTCCCCAGACCGGTCCACCGCCCAGCGATGACTGGCCGCCCCTGCGCACCCAGGCCTCAATGCTCACCTGCCGCCACCGGCGTGTCTCCAAGAGGGCCCACCACGTGCCGGTGCACCCTCCTCAGCCGATTGCTGGATTCCGCGCTGCAGGCCCCCAGCGCACCCTGCGGCACCGCACCGTGGAGTCATGTGTGTGCTGACTGCTGCCTTCGGCGTACACTGTGCTCCAGCAGGGCCCTCAATTCAAATCGAATCTTGATTGGCAGGACGGCGTATCGAGGTCTACGCATCATCGCAGGCTGCAGACCCGCTCAGCTCTTCAGGTGCCCCTACCTCAGTGCACCGCAAGTCACCGTCCCGTGGCGGTAGGCCCGTGCCGGCCGCAGTGCATCGGATAGCACCAACTCTGTGCACCGCAAGTCATCGTCCCGTGGCGGTAGGCCCGTGCCGGCCGCAGTGCATAGGGTGCCACCAACTCTGTGCACCGCAAGTCATCATCCCGTGGTGGTAGGCCCGTGCCGGCCGCAGTGCATCGGGTGCCACCAACTCTGTGCACCGCAAGTCATCGTCCCGTGGCGGTAGGCCCGTGCCGGACGCAGTGCATCGGGTGCCACCAACTCTGTGCACCGCAAGTCATCGTCCCATGGTGGTAGGCCCGTGCCGGCCACAGTGCATCGGGTGCCACTAACCCAGTGCGCCACAAGTCATGGACCCTTTATGATTGAGTCTCGTGGTGCGGACGCCATCATGTCACCTCCGGCAGTGGGGAATGTGATGTGGTAGGCCCCTTTTATAGGCAGGGTCACATGTCCTGTGATGCCTGTGCTGGATGGGTGTGGTGTGGGTGTAAACCAGCCCTCAGGGAGTGGCTGTGGCACGCTCACAACTAGATCAGTGATCAGCAGATCATTACAGGGAAGACCTGGGACATGTAGCTTTGTCGTCCCCCCCTGTAAGCGTAACCGGAGTGGGCTGGGCTGGCGTATGCCAGTCCAGCATAGGGGTGTGAACAATGAGCCCGGGGCTCTGGGCATGGTTCAGTTCTGGGCTGGACAAGAAAGTAACTAATGCGTGTGTCTCTGTTGTAGTGTCGGCTCCACCCAGACCGCAATCGGCAATGTTGCACCCTGTGACTCAAGTCCCACAACATGAGCAACATGGACGTAAGGGGGAATCACTGACCCTATATTCATCCATTCTTTCATACTTGAATGATCATAGACATGACACATCTGTGTGAATTTGAATGTTTTATTCACATTCAGTGGAGTGTTGAAGCTCGAGCAGTACAGGGCCATGCAAACCCCACTTTACATTGTTGCCCCGTGGAGGGCCAGCCAGAGTCCTTTAGGGAATGGCAAGTTCATCGGAAGAGGAAGAGTTCAGTCCGCAGTCTGATTGCTGTGTCATTGGTAACCAAACAGAATATGGCAGTCCATGTCGAGGTCCAAGGTGAGTGTCGCAGAGTGTATCGGGGGACAGTGGAAGGTGATGATGCAGAGGGCAGAACCAAGCAGAAACAGGCCATATGGCAGAGATGAATGCTACCGCTTCCTTCTTACCACTAAGGCAGAATCATCTGCATCTTCGTCCTCTGATGTTTCCTGTGCCTCACATGTGGGTGGTGGTGTTTTGTCAGCAGCACTGTGTGGCACTGACACATCAGGGGCCGGAGGTGGAATGTCTGCCGCACTGTGTGGCAGTGACACATCAGGGGCCGGAGGTGGAATGTCTGCCGCACTGTGAGGCACTGACACATCAGGGGGCAGAGATGTGGATGTAGAAGCAGCAGCAGCATTCATCGGCGCCAGGCCTTGTGGCAGCAATGCCATGATGAGGATCTGCAGGGCATGGAAGATCCCAGCTACATCTCGCTGGTGTGCAGCCGTGGCAGCCATTTCTTCCACCTCCATCCGCTCTCCTGTTCTCCATGATCCTCCGCATGTGTCCCAACTCCCGGCTGACATCGCTGGAGCCACTCTGACTAGACAGATGTCCTTGTCTCAGAGTCAGGACTCCAGCGATGTCAACCATGGATCGTTGGAGAGCATGGAGCGGACTGTGGGTGTCCGTTAGGGACTGTAAGTGGTCCCTGATGGGACTTAGACTCCCACGTATGGCATCTAGTTTGGCTGCCATGAGGTTGAACCCCACCCGCACCTGATCAGCCATCTTCTCCTGGCACCATAACACACGGCGTTGGAAGGCCATGTGTTGTTCGTGGGGGTCCTGGGAGACAGCCGGGGTGGTGGGTGCTTCCTGCTGTGTGGTCTGTGCAGGGGGTGAGGTCTCCTCAATGCAGATGGGCTGCCCTGCTCCTGGAGGTGAGGTGCCGAAGCTGTCCATGAGCTCTTGGAGGGCATCGGTTTCGAAGGTGTGGAGGTCCTCTTCGTCATCAATGAAGAGATGTTGGGTCTGCTCTGCAGGAGGTGTTGATTCTCCCTCTGCAATGTGAAGGGGAGCTGCAGTTTAACAATGTGTTCACATGTATGTTGACGCATTGTACAAGTTTACATACAGACTGCATGACAATGTACATTGTGACTGTTTGGGAGGAGCTGCCTATTTGATGCGGGACAGTGGACATTTCGACAACATCACGGATGTGTGTTTGTACTTGTACATTATCATCTCACATTTCCCTGCTATGCCAAATGTGATTGGCCAGTTTCTACACACAAGCGGCACCAGTTGTATCCTCTGTACTGTTGTGAACGTGTTGCAGTTTGTACCACATTGTTGTCAATGTTGATGTGCTCTGGATGTTATGTGTGTGTGCTGCATTTTGGGAGAGTCGCCCCTGCAGCTCTGATTTTGCTGCCCCTTATCCCTTTCAGGCGTTGTGCCTTTGACTTCTGTGCTTATACAGTGCTGGGATGTTGCATACTTGGGTAAATTGGGCTCTTGGTGGGAGTTGGGACTCTGGGGCATGGTTTGTCCGTAGATGTGTTGTTGAGGTCAGGGGTTGTTTGTGCACATGGATGTGTCAGAGTGTGACCTGGTCCTTTACGGATGTGGTCCACACTCAGCCACCTCAGTGTCGTGGCGTGCAACATGTCATGATATATTGACTTCAGCGATGCTATTCGTCATGCAGTGTCACTTGCATTGTCATTGTGGCTCACAGACACGCCGCTTGCTGGGTTTGGCACATGTGCATGGGTTGGTTGTGAGATTGGTGATGTGTGGGAAGGGCCCCTCTGGGCACATAGTCGAGGGGGCCTACTTGCTGTTTCTAGGTGTGCTGCAGTGTGCCAAGGGGATCAGGGACATGATCCAGAGTCATTGTGGGTGTGCACTGTGCTATACTTAATTGTGCATGTGTGCCATTGTGCCCATCTCCCCCCGTCCCCCCAGTACCTGGTCGTTACTCACCCTGTTACTGTTGTGTCAGGTCATGTTGAGCAGTGTCCAGTCCCCCAACTCCTGCCACCGTCTCCCCACTGATGACTGTGGACACCATTTCCTCCATCTCATCCAGCTCCTCCTGTGGTGCTGGACTCCCACCTCCAGTCTGCATTGCTGCCTTCTGGTTGTTGCCGAGTTTCTGCTTGGTTTTGCGCTTCACATCATTCCTGCGCCTCTTGAGCTCTTCCATTGTCCAATTTTTTGTTGCCAATGACACAGTGGAGGTGACGAACAGTTGTTGATGGTGTTCTACTACCTCCGTTATCAGGATCCTGTTTTCCTGCGGACTGAAACGCGTCTTCCTCTTCTTCTTCTCCTTGCCTTTCCCTGACCCCGAGGTCCCAGGCTGAACCTCCGTGGGGCTTGTGGGGTTGTGGTTGTCCTCTGTTCTTGCTCCGGCTACCTCCATTGTGCTTCGCAGTTGTTTTGGTTTTGTTTGTGGTTTTTTTTCTGCTTTTATGGTGATTTTTCCCACCTGACGTGTGTGAATTGCAGGCCTGGCGCAGCTTATCGCTGATTTTTTTTATCGCAGTTGGGCCCATCGCCGCTTTTTTCACGTTTTGCTTGAGCTTTTTATCGCAGTCCCGGTAATTTTATCGCGGACATTTTATGCATTGTCGGGAAACTATCGCATGTTACCGCCGTGTTGGGAATTATTTCCCCACGATAGACGGCGATATGAAAAATTGCGTTAACCTATTTTGGCGATGATTATCGCACATTCTTGAGAATATCCCCCCAAATGTGTTAGAGGTGACATAAAAAGGTACTGAAAATGATGGCATTCTGTAAACGAACTGTTCATTAGGATTTTACTTTTACTGATATACTTCAATCAGCTTGGTAGGGCAATGGTAGTAATAAAGAGGAATAAACGCATTGTCAATCAAGCGCAAAATCTCTATGCAATTGTATACTTTGTTTTACATTTTTTTTGTTACGGGTGAAATATTAATCCATGAGATAACTAAGAGTTGAAAATTAAAGAGTTTTAATAAATTAATGACTGGCGTTTGGTGTACTTTCCCTTTGCTGCTGACCCTTTGCTCATCGCACTTTCTCCACAGCCCCAGGAGGGGCTGCAACGCTATTTTAAGCCGGTCGCGGCACCCGCAGCGCGGAGACCGCGTTTGGTGTACTTTCCCTTTGCTGCTGACCCTTGCTCATCGCACTTTCTCCACAGCCCCAGGAGGGGCTGCAACGCTATTTTAAGCCGGTCGCGGCACCCGCAGCGCGGGAGACCGCGTTTGGTGTACTTTCCCTTTGCTGCTGACCCTTGCTCATCGCACTTTCTCCACAGCCCCAGGAGGGGCTGCAACGCTATTTTAGGTCGGTCGCGGTCGCGGTTCCGTCCATCATCCCCTTTTGCATCGCTTTGTTCGCCCTAAGTTGGCGGGGGTATGCCCAGACGTGGGTCCCTTGCTCACTTTGCCACTGGATTCAAGCAAGCCTGGCTGATGACGGCTGGAATGCCAGAAACCGGTCCTAGGATGCTTGTTTCCGGTCCAGGGAAGACATGGCTTGGCAGTTCGGGCTGGACTGTTCCCATGAGGCACAGGGTCAGACTGATTTGCATATGGCCATGTCTGAACTGGGGTGGTGGAGTGAGCTAAAGAATGATGATGGATTAAACCCAGATCAGTTGACTGGGGGTGAGTGTTTGATTGGCTCAAACGTTCCGTCCATCATCCCCTTTTGTATGGTAAGAGCAGCCACATATAGATTGACACCCCCATGTAATAATACGGAAGGAAATAATAACAACAAGTCAGTACTGGACAGGAATAGAGATAACAACTGCATAGCGGAGCATACAACTGAGATTAGGGAACCCGTAGGCGATGAAGAATATAATCTCCTTGATCTACCACCAGCAGCCACCCTTTATATAGTAATTTTAGCTAATGTCCCCTGTCTACATAAGTCTGTGCACGAAACATGGGAGGGTTTGCGAAATAAGTCACTCTTCTGGCTAGGTAATAAAACTGGCCTTATAAACCCCTCTTTGAAAAGTTTAAAATGGTCAGACGGGTTAAATGGGTGGGAAATGGCCGGAAATCATTCCAGGGTGATTGTATTGTCTTGACCTTTAGCGATCCTAGGCTAGTACAAGCTGTTCTGTCAAGGGCAGGGAATGCATGGTATAGCCACACTGAAATTAATGCACTACCACTTGGCTATTTCTATCAGCCCCAAACCATGAACTACCGAAAAAATTATGTAAGGGATGATAATACACAGAGCTTACTTAACATTACGCTACGCAATCGTTATGAATTGTTAGCCACTCTTAAAGATATAGATTGACAACTGGCTCAGCACGTGAGTGGGGAGGGGCACCCAACAAAGGTCGACCTATTAACTTCCACAGACAAAATTCAGGAACAACTAAGGGGCATATCTACAAGGGCTGGCGATAAAATTATCGCCGCTTTAGCGTCCGTTTTCGGACGAAAAGCGGCGATAATTTTAACGCCCTATTAGCAAGGACACGCTAACGCGTGAATCCATGCTTCTTCGCCCTTTCCTTATCGCCCAGCTTTGCATCTCTAATGAGATGCAAAGTGGGCGTTCCCCCCCCAGAATAATGGGAGAAATGTCGCTATGTGACATTTCTCCTATTATCAAGGGAATCGCAAACAAGCATAGCGATAGAAAAGTAGCGATAACCACGGTTATCGCTACTTTCCCTACGCATGCTTTAATTCTGACTTAGCCATGTAATCCAATGGGAGGTGGATTACATGGCTAAGACCACCCTGCCCTATCAGCAAGGTATCGCCGGTCACAGTGCGATTATCGCTGGTTTCCCAGCGATAATCACACTGTTTTCCAGCTATCGCTTGCATTTCTATCGCTTTGGAGATAAGCGTTGCTGATAGCACGCTATCTCCACGATAGAAAGCAGCGATAGCCGGCGATAATTATCCTAGCGCTAAGTGCGCTTAGCGATAATTATCGCCGGCCCTTGCTGATATGCCCCTAAGTGTCCAAGGGTCTGTGGCTAGTAGTGGGCAAGTCTCTGTCATGAAATTAGATCTAATGTTGGAGGGCGTAGACACTGAGGAAAATATAAATCAAACCAGGAGGAAAATGGAAACTAGTTCCAAAGTAACGGGGTTACAAACAGCGTGGAGGATACCCCATAATGGGGAACCGTTAATTGAGATTCCAGCAGGTAAACAGCTAAAGGAAGGTAGTGCTAAAGCCTGTAAGATACTATTTTGGAATATTGCAGGGCTTGCTACAAAAGTGACAGACCCACGGTGGCTAATAGACGTAGCAGAATACTCCATAATTTGTCTCCAAGAAACTTGGTTACTCGAGGAAAGACATATTATGGGTTATCAAACATTCCACACGCCGGAGGTCATTAGTGTACAGGGTCGTAATAAAGGTGGATTATGTATCTATGTCTCAAATATGCTGGGGGTAACCAACTTAAAACTTAAAATTGAGACGGATTATTACCAGATTTTGGTTATGCATCTAGTAGGAGGGTTCTGCACAGTGCTGATTAACTTTTACAACAACATCCCAAAAGCCCATATAGCGAGTGTAATAGAGACCCTATGTAAAGCCTTGAATAAGTTGGAAGACGAGATGTCAGGTGATGTGTGCATTATATGGGGGGGTAATTATAATTGTTTTTTGTGTCAACACAGCCAAAATGGTATATGTGGATTAGGAATGGATAAAGATGATACGCTGGCCCATTTTTCACACACAACACTGGGCGATATGTTAAATGAAATTGTTTTCCAGTTTGATCTTGGGTATGCTAATGAGCTGTGTAATCCCTTAGTACCATTTGAGCCTACCTTTAATGGTAGAGGTTGTAACCCTACGATCGATTTTGTCCTAGTCTCAAATAGGTACTCAAGAAATGTTTGTAACTTTGAAACTCATTGTATCGTATGGAGTGATCATTATCCAATCAGTTTTGCTCTTGAGATGGAGAGTGCTGACAGAGAAAAGAGGGATAAGGACTTACAATATAATTATAACATCAACCTCACTAGTACAAATGGGTATTCTCTGAATTGGTCGAAAGTGGATCCTACTGTTTTTATTAATCAACTATTCAAAGGGTCTAGAGAAGACCTAGAAGTTTGTTTGTCAGAGGATAGAGAAGATGAAGATGTTCTGAATGCCTTCCTTAAAATTACGGGTGAGATACAGAAACTATTAACTAGGGAGCAGAAACGGGAGTGCATAAAACACAGGGCTGGTTTGATAGGGAATGCAGTAAGGCAAATAACCATCTGAAGAAAGTTTTGCAAAGGGAGAATAGAGACAGAGAGGAAGTTAGACAGGCTAGAAAGGTTTATCAGCAGGTAATAAAAAAACGGAAGCTACAACTGAAACAGGAGGCGTGGCAGACATTACATGAGGCATGCTAAGAAAAGATAACAATACCTTTTGGAAAGTGGTCAATGCACCCTTTTTTGCAACTAGGGATATTGATATTGTAGATATTGCCATTTCTGAGGAGAAATGGGTACAGCACTTTACTGGACTCTACAATGATGTGTCCGACGTACTTGATGAGGTGACCAATGTACAAGACGAGGCAGTTCCAGTTGGTGTGGTGAATGTTGAGATTGAACAGAGTGCAGTATTTCCAATAGATATCAGTTTCTCGGTGGAGGAGGTTACCATGGCTATAAAAGAGAGTGCCTCAAGTAAAGCACCGGGGCCGGATGGCATCCCTGTGGATGTCTATAAAAGTAATATCGAGCTGTGGGCCCCACTTTTAAAGAATGTTCTAGCTAGATGTACTCGACAAGGTTTCCTCCCCACATGGTCGGATGCAATAGTGATCCCGATTTTTAAAAAAGGAGATCGGAGTGATCCAATGTGCTATCGTCCTATTTCCCTGCTGGATTCCCTCTTGAAAGTGGTAGGGAGGGCACTATTGAAAAAATTGCAAACATGGGCTGATGAAAAAGAACTCTTATCTAATTTGCAATATGGGTTCCGAGCGGGGCTTGGGACGATAGAACAAGGATTAAATCTAACTTTGATCATAAATAAATATACGTTAGCAAAGGATGAAAAATTATTCTTGACATTCGTTGACCTCAGTGCGCCGTTCGATTGCGTGAAGCATGAGAAATTGTGGGGTGTACTTGAAGGGATGGGAGTGGACCTACCACTACTTACCTTCTTAAAGGAACTGTACAGGGAGGCAGGGGCATGGGTCCGTTTTGGGAGGCAGGGGGAGTGTTCTTCTAAATTCTGAATGAGAAAGGGAGTAAGGCAGGGGTGTGTACTCGCCCCGTTCCTTTTTTCATTATATATTAATAATATTGGACAATACCTGACTGAATTTCGACAGGACTACCCGATCATTAATAATATTCCAATCCCAATCCTTCTCTACGCCGATGACGCGGTCATAATGGCGCGGACGCAAATAGGGTTGCAAAGAACTGTTGATAATTTTGTAGATTTTATGTATGACAGGGGTTTAAATGTGAATATTAGTAAAACTTATACAATGAAATGTGGGAAGAAAGCGACAAAAAAATGCAATATTTTTATTAACAACAAAAAAATTGAAAGTACAGATACATTTTCTTATTTGGGAATAACGTTTGATCGCACAGGCTCCTGGAATGCGGCTATTCAAGCAAGAAAATTAATGTTCTCGAGAGCAATAGGTGCAGTGATTAATTTCTCCAGGAAACTAGGTTGTAGGCCGGTCCCTGAGCTACTAGCTATATATAAATCTAAATGCCTATCAACGGCCATATATGGGGCAGGCATATGGGGATTTGCGGATGTGCAACACCTACAAACCTGTGAGAATGCATTTACGCGATATTTATTGGCAGTACCAAGCTCTACAGCTAATTTTAATTGTCACTCGGAGCTTGGATTGCATTTTATTACTGACATTATTAGAATTAATCCTCTACTACTTTGGCATAAGGTCTGGGTATCAACAGAAACTAGCCTCAATCGGGATATTATCATGGACTGTTTAAAACTTGACAGAGTTGCGCTCATACCTTGGCTTGGCTATATTAAAGGACTGGCTAATGATATTGGCCGCCCCGAATTTTTTGCGGCACCTGAGAGCATGGCTGACGTTTCAAGAAAGTCCTTAAAAATAGAGTGTTTGTCTTATTTAGAGAACAAACGTTGGTTAAAAGAAAGGGAAAAAAAAACTGTCATGGAAAATCAATTAATGTTAATCTGCCCAGGTATACAACCATATCTAGAACAAGTTGAGGGAAGTTTCGATCGTATGCTTTTAACCCGTTTTCGTTTTGGAACTTTTTATAGAATGCTCACATTTCCCGAGGCTAATGATTGGTCGAGAAATTTACTTCCATGTCCATGTGACGATATTTCATCCCAATCTGCAATGCATGTCATTTTATTTTGTAAATTTTATATGTTACCTAGGAAAAGGTTTTTAATACCAATTTTGAAGAGCATGAATTTGAGACAATGCAGAATAGCCTATCTGAAGCTGCAGTCTTTGGAAAATCAGCTGCATACAATGACTATTGTCTCTTTTTAAAAAGTGTTATTAGGTACAGGAATACAATGTAAAATAACACAAAATTTCACGTATTTTTTACTTTGTTTGAGATATATATATATAACAAGAATATTTTTACTGTGACATTGATTGTGTTATTAATTGTGCTTTTATGATTTTTATTGATAAAAATCGAATAAAGCTGAATTTGAATTTGAAATTAATGACTTAGGGCCATATGTATCAAAGTTAGGTTTTGCGATTCTCAAATAGCAAATTTTTGAGAATCGCTATTTGAGAATCGTAAAACGAGATGTATGTAGGATTTGCAAAAAAATTTGCGAATCCTACATATTCCTTAATTGCGAATTGCAAATTGCGATTCGCAATTAATGAAACCCTCCCCATTCATTCCTATGGGCCTAGAGGCCCATTGGAATTAATGGGAAGACATTCTCAATTTGCGATTAGCAATTAGAGAATCGCAAATTGAGAATGCAATTTCAAGGTTGCAAGGGTGTCAAAAGGACACCCTGTTGCACCCCTGAAATAAGTATGGGTGCACATGTGGCGCACATACATGCCCTAAGGGCATGTATGTGCGCCACATTGCACTTTGAAAAATGCAAAAAGTGCATTTTTCTAAGGAATCGCATATTACCACCAACTTGAAGTTGGTGGTAATTTGCGATTCCTTAAGGCCAAATTGCACTTTTTTGGTGCTTCTTACATTGCATTTAAGGAATCGCAATTTGCAATTCCTTAATGCATTCGCAAAATAGGGAATCGCAAATTTTGCGATTCCTTATTTTGCGAGGCAGTTTTTCCTTCATACATACCACTAAGCCAAATTGCGATCGCAATTTTCTTTGATACATATGGCCCTTAAATTCCTGTAAAACCTGCAGATGAAGGTTTTATGAATATGATGTACTAGTTGTGGTGTCCTAACTATTCTGCAATGAGAATTAATCGGTTTCACCACGGCTGGAAATGTTGTTTTCACGCCACCCACCGCAAACAGTCCATAAATCTGGGCAAATATTTCCAGATTTTATATAAGTGTAAGTGGGCCATCCGCATCAGCCCGCCAGAATTCAGTAAAATTTCCATGCAATTGAAAACGTTTTGTATATGCAGAATACAGTTATAATTTGAAATGTTTTTTCAGCACACCAAACTATTATAAGCAGTGCTTTAAAAAAGTACTTCCAGTTATTGAGTGCCTGTACTTCTTTTATTTTAATAGGTGTGTCGTACCTTTCATGAGTTAGTACCAGGACTTGCTAGTCGCAAACACATACTCTGGGATAATCAGTACCTATACTTAAGTATTTCCATTTCAAGCACTGATTATGGGGGTATATAAAAACAATCCTCTATACAATGAGCATGTGGAATTTCGAGTTACAGTATGTTGCCATATGATTTTTAATTAGAGTTAACTTGTATGTTACAGGCCTCCACTTTATTGCTTTTTTTAAGTATTGTTGGACAAACCCAGGGAGCATTATACAGCCACAAAGCCGTATTGACATCAGCAAGACAAACATCTGATATGCATTTGGAAAGGAAAAGCTCAAAAAGGTCAGATTGAATAGATTTGAATAGAACCACCTAAATTGATTCAGTGAAAGAAGCTAATTGTGTTAACGTTAGGACGTGTAAAGTAAGAAGAGGGAAAGAACCAAACAGTAAAGACATAAGTGGTATCCAAGGCCTCTATATATATTTAAGGGGGGTGGCAGGAGCTACTGACCCCACCCAGGCATATGACCCACCACTACCATGCAATTTTCCCTCAATGGGTGCTGGCTAGAATACATTATAATTTTATAGGAGACCTTGGTGGGCGAAATGGCAAAGTGGTGGTTCAAATCTTCATGACGAAAAATATGGTACTCTGCTGAGGCATGGTTCCGTCTGATTTCCCAGTAGGTCTTCCTGTAATAACAGAGGACTTGCAGCAGCCACAACAGGACAGCCTGTGCGCCTCGGTATTTGAGTTATCCCAACATTCCTGGCACTATAGGAAGAATTAAAGTGCTTACTTGGGTCCAGGGACCTAGGTAATCCATGCGATTTCCAGGGTATCCATACAACTTTAGTGGTCTCCCAGGGATTCTAACAGCTACCTGCAGTGCATCTGCAGTAAGGCAGAAAGAATCTTGTCTCCTACAGTGTGGGGGTGATGGGGCACGTGCGTTTATTCATGGCCTTTAAGGAGTACTGGGGGAGAAATAGGGATCTTCCACAGAGAGGGCGACTTAAGGGCAACTAACATTCTCCATTGCTGCTCACTGTGGTGACTGCTTTGAAATTTGGGAGATGAGCACCACCCATTGGTGGTAGTGAAGTTAAACATTCTGCAATCATATTGGTGTTATCCCCATCCTACCCTCGCTTTAAAGTAGGCAGTGAGGAGGAGATTGGTGGTTCTTTGATGAAAGTTAAAATAGAAGCCTTGGAGAAGTAGAGAAAGGGGACAAGAAACATGAATCATGGTATGTAATGTGATGGACAGATAGAGGAGGCTTCCTATTTCTTGTGTATATTACAAAGGATGTATGCTTTAATCTTATAGTCCGCGTGGCTGGAGGACAGAGGAGACACAGCAGCCCTCATCCTCCTGGACTTCTCCACAGTCTCCCACCCCATCCCCATACAATGCCTACATGAATTGGAATCCAAGGAAACACACTCTGCTCCTTCCTGACTGTAAGGACCCAGTCAGCTTGGCACCGTACACCTCGAACGCCTGCGACTTTATCTGCTGAGTTCCACAAGGGTCCTCCTTGAGCCCGATTCTCATCAACACATACATGATCCCTCTAGCCGGCATTATTTGTTCTCACAATATCAACATCCTCTCCTACGCTGATGACACACAACTCATTCTCTACTTCACAGACAAGACGCCGGGAACCTGAATCAAGTTCAATGCTTTTATGGCTGAAATTGCCAACTGGATGAAGACCAACTGTCTAAAGATGACCACCAACAAGACTGAAATCATGATCTCTGGAAAAAGCACATCACTGTGGGACTCCACCTGGTAGCCAACAGAGCAAGAACCTACACCCCTACCACCCACACCAAGAACCTTGGGATAATCATCAAAAGCAAACTTGACATGACCGCCTAAGTCAATGCAGTCAACGCCTCATAAATTCATACACTGAAGATGCAGAGGAAGATTTTTAAATGGCTTCCCATCAGCACCTAGAAAACCGTTACGCATGCCCTGGTCACAAGCAAACTGGACTATGGGAACACCCTCTGTGAGAAACTGGGATTTTAGTTAATGGGGTCGTTAACCCTTCTCAGGCAACAACAACAATCTCTGTCAAGGAGAACCACAACCAACAGTCACTAATTGTAACTTAGCAAAAAAGCAGTGAGGCTTAACTTAAAGGCAAAGTGTAAAGTATTTATGCAGCACACAAACAGTACTAAAGTGAAGACACAACACAAGAAAAATGCCTTGCCAATTGTTAGACTTGGCATCTTTTGGCGTGTTTCCCCTGTCATTTTGCTTTCTGACCTCCCGGTTTTGACTCTGTTTTTGCTGGTTTAGTGCCTCTGCGCACTTTCTCACTGCTGTTCAGTGTTAAAGTGCAAGTGCTCCTGTTGTAAATTATGTTATGGATTGGTGTTTCCATGATTGGCATATTTGATTTACTGGTGAGGCACTAGTAAAGTGCACTGAGAGTGCCAGGCTGGTAGATCAAATGCTACTAGTGGGCTTGCAGCACTGGTTGTGCCACCCACAGAAGTGGCCCTGAAAAGGTAACTCAGACCTGCCACCACAGAGTCTGTGCGCAGTTTGTAACTGCCATGTCGACCTGGCAAGTGCACCCACTTGCCAGGCCCCAACCTTCCCTTTTTCCACATGTCAGGCACCCCTAAAGTAGGCCCGAGGTACCCCTGTGGGCAGGGTGCTGTGTATGTGAGAGGTAGGACATGCACTGATGTGTGTGACATGTCCTGGTGGTGAATTAGAGTGTATTTCGTTTTTCACCATTGCAAGGCTGCCTGTTCCCATAGGACAGAATGGGGAGTTTGTTTATACCATCTTATAAACATAACTACCCCTGGGAACAAGGTAGAAAATTAAAGTTTAGTGCGTCTGGACTCAGGATGTTAAAATGCATCTTTAAGTGAAGATGATTTCTACATTCTGTGTTGGAAAATACCACTTTTAGAAAGTAGGTATTTTCTTGCTTAGCCATCCTGTGTGCCTCTGCTGGGGTTGTGGATTGACTGTCTGGCTTTAGGATGACAGGGGCTGGAGAGGGGCAGTGGCTCCAGAGAGCCTGATGGGTCAGGGCTGGGCTGAATGGACCTGGGCTGCATTTAGAGTAGTGGGAGGAGATTTCCTTGCAACTGAATGGGCCTGGTCTGCCTTGCACAATGCCATTTCCACCCCCTGCCAGGAAGCTGCACCAGTGAGGACAGAACTGGTTTGGGCTGGGTACAGACACTCTCTGCCTTCAGAGAACAAAGGATTTGGTGGTATAAATATTGGGGTCCAGAACCCAGAACTTTAGAACTCTTTTGGACCAAGAAGACTGCCAAGAAGAAGAGCTAGAGAAGCTGTGAGGAGGAACTATCACTTTGCTGAGTGCTTTGCTGTGTTGTGATTGCACTCTCCTGGGTTGAGAGAGTGTCCCCCTCTTGCACTCAGTGGAAAAGTTTAGTAGTTGATCAGAGTAATAATTAAGTACTTCACGACGTTGTCATCATTATATGTCTCTAGTTTTATTGTTCAGTTATCCGATAACATATTTATCCATGAAACCATAAGGTTGACTTTGAATTCAACATTCATTCAAAAGTGCCCAATGCATTTCGGGCCGATGAGCCCTTCATCAGGGGCTAATATACTATGGAAAAGGAAACAAGGTATCAGCAAAAAAGCAATGGATATTCGTTGTACACATTGATCTAGTGACCGGTGGATTCCAAACGTGTGTTAACCATAATAGTGACAACCCGTGAAATGATGTGTTAAACGCGACAAAAAGTGCACTACGAGCGACATAGATAAAAATGCTCCCGTGGGGTGTGGATCGGTATACAGAGTGTAAGACAGTGACCCCGTGATGAAAGCCATAAGTAGTTGGGTGACAAAAGCTATGTTGGTGGGGCTAGACGTGTTGGTCGTTACACGGGTAAGTTTAAAGAACTGTGCAGAAAGGTTGAGTGATTGTGCTGTAAATGGGATCATGCGATAGTGAGGGAACGGGATAAAAAATCGGTAAATGTGAATACAAAACAACTCGAGTTGTACTGGACGCGCGAGTGGACCAAGATTGAGTTAAACTCACGTGGTTTGAAAGACGTTAGGGCGTTTCTCTGTAAGAATAACAGAGTAAAGATAAACTCAATGAAGAGTGAAAACATAACGCTAGGCACGACAGCTGATACTGCATAAAATAAACTTACTGGAGTATGTATCAGGTGGATTCAATGATCCGAAAATCCGTGTAGATGCCGGACGGCGTTGAGAAAAGTTAACAGTCAGCATCAGCGTACGTTCGTATATGACCAGCGTCGTTAGGAATTGTGGGATAGCAAACTGCATAGAAGACAGACTCGTGGTTTCACACGAGTAAATTGGTGTGGATAGTGACGGTAAAAAAAGAAAAAAGAAACTGAACCGGGTAGCGTAAACTACACAGAAAACAGACTCGTAGTTTAACACGAGTGAATCGGTGTAAATGGTGAAAGCGAGAAAAGTGACTGAACATGAAGTGTTCAGTAAAATAAACGAAAAACAAACTATCAATAATCAGTGTCCCTGTCTGCAGTGGTATATCTAAAGAGTGTAATGAACTGTAGAAGTGCATATGAGTTAGAATGAGACGATCACGAAAGGTTAAAGTGTGGAAGTATAGTCGATTATAAATGTGATACGAAGGCTGTGCGGGATGGGGTCAAAAAGTGTGCAGGATGTGTAGAATAATGCAAAGCTAAATAAAAATAAATCGAGTTAACATGTGAAAACACGGTTATCAGCAACAAATACAACAATAGACTGTAAAATACAGTATACTGATCAAGTCTTTCAAAGCACAGATCCGGGGGGAATTCAGACTCTGTGTGTGGTATGATGGTGCTTGTATCGATGATTCTACAAGAAACAGCCAAGGTCGTAGCGTTCATTGAGACCTTTCGGACTAATGGAACCTAATCTGTTTATCCAATGTACTTCTCTCTGTAGCATAAATTGCGTGTTATTTCGTCCTTTCAAAACTGGTACTTGTTCAAGAATTAGAAATCGAAGTTGGCTAATGTTGTGTTGAAGTTGTTGAAAGTGATTGGCAATTGGAGATTTAACCTGGTGAGTTTGAATGTTACTCTTGTGTTCATTGAGTCTTATCCGCATTTTTCTCTCCGTCTTGCCCATGTAAACCAAGCTGCTGGGGCATTTTAACATGTAAATGACGTTTTGACTGCCCCAGACGGAGCTATCAACTTCAACTTCAAGGAACTGTATTTCAAGTCTATTTTGATTACTGAAGATTTCTAAGTACTGTATTGTGTATTTTTATCATTTTTGGTCTTGTCTTAAGTATATAAAAATATTGGATATTTTTCTAAACTGGTGTTGTGTCCTTTTGTAGTGCTTACACTGTGTTACTGTTGGTTATGTGCAAATGCTTTACACACTGCCTCTAAGATAAGCCTGACAGCTCGTGCCAAGCTACCAAGGGGGGGAGCAGGGGTTATTTTAGGAGTGTAACTCCCTTATCCCGACTAGAAGGAAGGGTCCCTACTTGGACAAGGTGCAAACCATTGCCAACTAGAGACCCCCATTTCTAACACCAATTTAGAAAAATTGAGCAAAATTTAATAAACTATTTGACACCAAAATGATAAAAATCCAAACAGTAGAAATGGAGATACGCAGTTTCAAAGATTTAGGTAAGTATAGTGCCTAAAACCACAAAACACCACTTGCAGTCATCTGGTCATGCTAGACTAAGCGAAAGTTACAATGTCAGGCGGACCGCAATGTAGCACAGGCCAGATACAGAGACCAGGTTAGTTCATCTAAAAAGGTTACCTTTTCAAAGTCAGTCACAAAGAGTGCAGTATGCGGTTGATGAGGATGCGAGGAGCAAGGAGAACATCACAGGTGGTCATAGCTGTAGCGCGAAGACCAGACTGGGCGTCGTGGGTGGTTTTCGCTGTCGCGCAAAGATCCTGTCGAGTGTCACTGATGGTCTTTGCTGAAGCTCTGCGTTGGCGGTCACTGCGGTCTAACATAGCTATAGTGCAAAGTGCAGATCTCGTGTTGCCAATGGGAGCTTTGCATTGTTGGTTATCCCAGGCGGCAAGATCTCGGCACAAACAGATGCATTTGCAGTCGCGAAGAGGCTAAAACTTCAGGATTTCTTATTTGTCTTCAGAGGAGTGCACTCAACCAACTTGGGAGGTGCCTCTTGGGAATCAAGGGCTCAGTCTTATAGAGGCCAGCAGGGATCAGTCAGGCCCAATTGTAGGTCCAGGCAGGGCCACTTGCAGAAGGGAAGCTGGGCAGTTGTAGGGAGGTCTCTGGAGCTTGTTGTGTCCCTACAGCTCAGACAGGAGGTCAGCCAACTAACCCTTGGAGTCACTCAGGTAGCTTGGGATAAAAGGAGAAGGTCCTGTCTTCCTTCTCAGACAGCATGGCAGGCCTTCAGTAGCATGGCAATCATCTGGTAGCAGGGCAGCCCTTCTTCTGTAGTATATACAAGCCCAGGAGTGTTCTGAAGAGTTAGTCTGAGGGTCCAATATTTATACCTGGTGCCAAATTTGAAGTGGGAGAAACTTCTAGACTTTCCCCCACATTTGGTTCTGGAATTTCCTTCCTTCCCCTGCCATGGCTCCAAGGAGTCTGAGGTGGCAATAGACTAGTGTGAAGTTCTTTGTGAGTGTGCTGAGGCAGCCCTTTTGAAGTGCAAGTGTGGTAGGTGACAGCTCCACCCTTCCCATCCTGACAAGATGGCTCATCCTGACAACACCTGGCCTCCCTTTTGTGACACTGTCTGGGAGGAATACCCAAAGGCCAACTGACAACTACACCTAGTCATGTGACCCAAGATACAGGCACCAAATGGTTAGGCCAAGAAAATGCCAACTTTCTAAAAGTAAAAAAAACACAATTGATGGACGGAATGCAGAACAAATCAAAACATTCACCCCCAGTCAAGAGATCTGGGTTAAATCCATCATTCTTTTGCTCACCATGCCACCCGAGTTTAGACCTGGCCATATGCAAATCAGTCTTGACCCTGTGCCTCATGGGAACAGTCCAGCCCGAACTGCCAAGCCAGGTCCTCCCTGGACCGGAAACAAGCATCCTAGGACTGGTTTCGGGGTTTCACCCCTCATCACCCAGGATAGCTTGAATCCAGTGGCACAGTGAGCCCGGGACCCACGTCTGGGCATACCTGGCGCACTTAGGGCGAGGAAGCAAACAAAACACAATTGATGGACGGAATGCAGAACAAATCGAAATATTCACCCCAGTCAAGAGATCTGGGTTAAATCCATCATTCTTTTGCTCACCATGCCACCCCAGTTTAGACCTGGCCATATGGAAATCAGTCTTGACCCTGTGCCTCATGGGAACAGTCCAGCCTGAACTGTCAAGTCAGGTCATCCCTGGACCGGAAACAAGCATCCTAGGACCGGTTTCGGGGTTCCACCCCTCATCAGCCAGGATAGCTTGAATCCAGTGGCACAGTGAGCCCGGGACCCACGTCTGGGCCTACCTGGCGCACTTAGGGCGAGGAAGCAAAAAAAACACAATTGATGGACGGATTGCAGAACAAATCAAAACATTCACCCCAGTCAAGAGATCTGGGTTAAATCCATCATTCTTTTGCTCACCATGCCACCCAAGTTTAGACCTGGCCATATGCAAATCAGTCTTGACCCTGTGCCTCATGGGAACAGTCCAGCCCGAACTGCCAAGCCAGGTCCTCCCTGGACTGAAAACAAGCATCCTAGGGCCGGTTTCGGGGTTTCACCCTTCATCAACCAGGATAGCTTGGGCAGCATAGTGGGCAAAAGAACAATGGATTTAACCCAGATCTCTTGACTGGGGGAGAATGCTTGAATGATTCAGCATTCCGTCCATCATTTGTTGCAGTTACAACTTTCTAAAAGTGGCATTTTCAGAATTGTGACTTAAAATTTGACTCCGCCATTAAAGAGGATCTTAAATTGCAATTCTCTAGAGACCAAACATCATATTTCTACCTCTTCCCAAGCAAAGCTTATAGCTTATTCAATGTAATAAGGTAACTCAATGTTATCTTTATTATTAAGGCGAGGAAGTCCTTGCAGTCGTGTAAAACTAGTTTTTCACTACCACAACATGTAAAACTTAAAAATACATGTCCAACTTTTTTACTACAATGCACACTATCCTAAAGGCTGTTTAAGGCCTACCCTTGGCTGACTTATGAGTATTAAAAAGAAGGTTTAGGCCTGGGAAAAGGTTTATTTTAATCTGTAGAAATGTCAGTTTAAAACTGCACACAGACTGTAGTGGGTGTCACTGTAAGTGATGCAGGTTGACTAGTAGCATTTAATTTACAGGCCCTGGGTACATGTAGCACCAAGTTACTAGGGACTTGTAAGTAAATTAAATGTGGCAATTGGATGAAAGCCAATTTTACCAGGATGAAAGGGAAAAGAGCACAAGCACTTTAGCAATGGTTAGCAGTGGTAAAGTCCTAAAAATGGATTAGGAACACAGGAGGGGTAAAAGGCAAAAAGTCTGGGGGTGACCCTGCAGAGAGGGACTAGTCCAGCATGACCCACCCCCCCTCCAGCCAAAAGCCAGGGTATTCTAATCAATACGTTGATGGGGTTCCCTGCTTAGGTGATACAATGTGGAAATTGGGCCGATTCTGCAGTAGCACTTGTCAGTTCTATGGTCCTGTGAACTCAGTTGGATCCCATTATCAACACTCTCCTGCACCACTAGGCTGGCCCATGGAAACCCCTTTTTCTCATATGTGGACCTCATCTGTGCAGCTCCAAACCCTAGCTTGCTCAAAGATGCATCCCAGTAGGCAGACAGGACCACCATGGCCAACAAAGTAAATTAATACATTTTTTTATTGTTGCTTCATAAATGGCCCATTCCATCCCTTGGGTCAGACATCTGTCTCTAACCCAAGGAAAACTCTGCCCATAAAGACAGCACCTAATAGAGCCCATTGACAGCTGTCTTAACAAAGTCAAGAGTCAGGCACGGGCCATCTAAGGTTCTCTGATCCCTCAGGTTTTTCAGAGTGGGGTGGGGAACTTCCCCAGGTGTTAGACACATGACTTTCACTCTCTTTCCCACAAGTCTAGAGGTGTGGGCCTGAAACTGGCTACTCAGCCCAGGGTCTGTATCCTGTAGCTGGACAGGTGCCTTGCAAGCTAGGACTTCCACGGGGGAACCACCATTCCTCTCAGGGTGATACATTCTGTGTGTGTGTCATGCAGGGGTCTGCCTGTTGTAGGCCTCCAGCCCTCTACCTCTGCCACAGTGCAAGAAGCACTTCCAGGTCAGACGTGGCATCACCAAGGTCAGTCTTGAGGTGCTCTGTTCTCAGAGCTAGCAATCCCTGAGCCACTAGACCTCCCACTGTGGACTGTCTCTATCTCCTACCCCTCCATCTGGGCCTCTGTATACTCCTGGTGGGGGTAGTTCCCACAGAAACAAGAGCTGTCAGGGCACACTGTGTAGCCTTCCCTCCACGATCCTCCAATATTTCATTCCCCAGGATGCAATTAATGGTCATCTGAAAACTAACTATGACCCTCCTGTGGGTCACCTTCTCACCCCATTTCAGGGGCACCTAAGCCACAGGGCAGAAGAAGTCCTGCCCATGGGCCTGAATCACCTTAACACCTGTCCAGTATATTGATCTGGGGAAACCAGCCTTTCCACTAATATGGTCTGGCTGGCACTGGTATCCCTCAGAGCAGTGACAAGGATCCCTTTCACTGTGACCTGGTAGAAGTAATTTCTCCCTTCCTGAAGGATCACAAGCTTGCCCTCTGAGTCTGTCTCCCAACTAAGGGAGACTAAGGCGTGTTATACCACTTGGCTCTGCAGACTACTTCCCCTTAAAGTGATATTGGCCACCGCTGTAATGGTCCCACCAGTGGGTGGCTTATTAGGAGACACAGAGTCCCCTCGTGTTCTAACAGGGAACACTCAAAGCAACGGCTTTGGAAATGGGGCTCCCTGGGCCACCTCACACCAGCCCCTCCTCCCTGTTTCTCAGAAGGGGCATGGGAACCCTTTCCCTCCAGGAACCCTTACCCTCCACATTACTCTGGGACCTCTCTCTGTCACCCAGGACCTCCACCCTCACTCTGCTGGCGAGAACCTGAACCACCTTTCTTGGGGTCACTCCAAGGCACCTTCTTGTTGACCCTGGTACTGAACCAGTGGTCCGCCTCCTTAGCAAGCTCCCTGGTATTAGTGAGCTTGCTATCCACTAGGTTTTGGAACCAAGCCAGCAAAAATGGGCTTAGAATACAGGAAGGGTAAAGGCAAAAAGTTTAGTGCTGACCGCGCAGAGAGGGCCTAGTCCAACACCGTCTATGTCGGGATCAACAAAAACCTCACCAGAAGGCTGCAGACCATTCAGAACTCAGAGGCCTGACTCACTCTCAGCCTCCCATGCTTCACTCACATCACACCACACCTGAAGGAGTTCCACTGGGTACCCATTCACAAACAACCACAATTCAAACTCCTCACCTGAACTTTCAAGGCGCCACATAACAATGGCCCAGCATACCTCAACAATTGCATATGCTTTTACCGACCGTGCCCGACACCTCCGCTCATCTGGATTCCTTCTTGCACAAATGCCAAGCATATGGAAAACCAGATCCAATGGTCAAGCCTTCTCTTACATCACTCCTAAAGCGTGGAACGACCTGCCACTACCAATTAGAGCCTCCTCCTCACCTCCTGAATTCTGCAAGAAGCTGAAGACTTGGCTTTTTGAGTAGTGGATCTAGGCCCTAGGTGTGGCTAGACTCACACCTGCTCAGTACCAGGATACCTACCTATCTACAAAGCTTCATAACATAATATAGCATATACTAGCATAGCCTTTAAAAAGCCACAGAGCTGTATGATCATGGAGCACTCATCACAGAATAGTGTTCTATAAAGTTTGAGAACTTATTCTTACCCATGTAGAACGTTATTTACGGTGGTGATAATGTTATTCTATATATAAGGGGGGCAATTCCCAAAAGTAGGTATGATTACACTAAGTCATACTACAGGAGTACTCTTTTAAGTACTCTTGAATACCCTTGTGATTTGGCAAGTAAACATCCAAATTCCTTGTAGTAAAAGTTCAAAGAGTCTTTTCAAATTGCACTAATTGTATATAAATATGACTATTTCATTCCCATTTTATTTCTATTTTTGATGTTTTGGCCCAATTCACAAAGGCATGTAGGAGTATGGAATAGAGTTTTACACACAGGAGTACTATTTTACGTACTCTTGCATGCCTTTTGAGACTGTAAAAGACTGAAGTGTTTTCCTAGAGCAGACAGAGGCTTGGACTTAGTTACCAATACAACCGATACAACTGGTAGAAGCAGTTCATTCATCAAATTAGACAGAGTCCAACTTATTGCTATCAGCAGATACATTAGGAACATTCTTATCGTTATAAAAAAAATGAGCAGAGAATGAGCCTTTTGTGTTATTGTAATATACACAGCCATAGGATGCCTAGCAGGCACATTCATCTTAGACACTCATGTCAAAAGTGAACAAGTTCATCCCTCCTGACCCAGATTTGCTGAACAAGTCATGGTCATTGGTTGGATTTTTATTGTAAGCAAAGTAATTGATAAATTACTGGGGTTTATAACTTTATTTGGAATTTCAAACATGTTAGTGTTATTTCCTGAAAGCATGGATGCCAATTATGGGCATCGAGAGGTAGCTGCAGTTACATCTGACTTGCCCTTGGATACTCTTGTCACAAATCAAAAGTACTTAGGTGTTCGAGCTCCCTATTTACTTGCCGACGTTTCCGTGCTTTGCCCTTTACCTAATCCATTAGCAGCACATATAAGATTGTTGAAGGGTAAAGGTTTGGACAAAGGCCCAGCCTGGGAATTATTTTGAGTGTGGCAGGCAGCTTGATGTCATTTCTGCTTCCTTTCTCATTTTGCTGAATTAGCGTCCATGCCAGAAAAGGTAAAGTCCATTTTTAAACAGGTAATAGTGCCTTTACCATTGACAATATAGTCACCAGTCCAGAGTCACTGTAACTTAACTGAAGGTACAAGGTTATGTAAGGCACAGGTAGGGTGTCTTGTGGCACCCCTACACCTAAATACACTGTTTTAAAATTGTCTCTTTTGAAGTTTGGGAATCTGTTGGGGGTCTAGGGTTTTTTATCTTGGTTTTTGTGAGTTTTTAATTTCGAGTGTGGTACACTTCGTGTTTTGCTCAGGCTCACATTTCTTAGCGGCCATCTTGGTCGGCCCACAATTTCGAAGTGGCTGCGCTCCAGCTCATGACTTCCTGCTCCCGGTCACTACAAAAGAGCAGCCGTGGCACAGTGAAGATTCAGACACAGGTAGGGTGTCATGCGGCATTTCCTACGCCTAAATACTGTTTTAAAATTGCTTTTTTTAAGTTTAGGAATCTGTTGGTGGTCCAGGGCCTTTTATCATGGTTTTTGTGAGCTTTTACTTTAGAGTGTGGTGTACTTTGTTTTTGTGCTCATGCTCACATTTTTTAGCGGCCATCTTGGTCAGCCTGCATTTTTGGAGCAGTTAGCAATCCAGCTCCTGACTTCCTGCTCCTGGTTCCTACATAATGGTGGCCGTGGTGTGGCCGTGCAGTGGACGTGCGCAGCAGGCACGCCGCCGGCGCACCAAAAAATCACCAGAGGCAGCACATCTGTGCCTGTCCATGCCAAATGGCCAGAAATGCTGCCCCTTCCAACCCTAATAAAGTGGTCTTCTGAACCTGCCGGCTTAAGGCGCTCCGACCCGCCTGTCCTGAGGTATGTCTTTCATCCATAGACCCCTCAGAGAGCTCCATGAAGTGCAACTACTGCAATTTTGTGACCCCCCCCAGATATTAATACTTATTATTCTCATTGGAAAGCTAATGTTTCCCCCCTAAGGTCTCTAGGGAAGAGGCCTAAGGCACATGTAAAGCTAAAGGCATAATTTTTTCCTTCTATAACATCAATTGCCATTCTCTGCCTAAGCACCAATTACAGCTCTTCAACATTTGACTGTACAGTGCTCCAGATGCACCGTTTCTTACTGAAATATGGCTTCATGAGGCCTCATCACCAAATATTATTGCAGCTCTCCCCTCTAATTACCGCATGGTCAGATGCGACCGGGCAGATAAGAAAGGAGGCGGTATTGCAATTGTCTTCAAAGAGCACTACCAATGTAAGATACAAGATCTTCCTATTCCTGATTGTGAAGCCTTGCTCTTCTCCCTCTACCTCTCAAAATTTTACTTTCTCTGGCACATTTATTGCCCTCTGGCCTATGCTGGTAATTGAAGCTCGATTGTACCAGATAATCTGTTCCCCTATATCCTTAAATATGCCAACTTCAATGTGTTAGGGGATCTAAGTATACATCTGGAGGATCCCAGCTGTGGCTTTGGCTCCTCCTTGATAGAGGACCTTAGAGCCTTAAATATTAATCTAATTAACCCTGCCCCTATGCATAATACCGGACATCTTCTTGACCCCCTTTTTTCAAACCTTAAGGGTCTCGCTACAGATTGTACTATCCCTTTACTTTGGTCCGATCGTCATGCGGTGCCCTTCTCCTTTCTGATACATACCTTCTCTGACTACCGCTGTAGATCTAGGACCACCTAATCTCTCCAGAAATTGGTCTAAGCTTTACCTCCCTAACTTCGACTCCCGAGTCCTAAATACTCTACCCAGTCTAGGGCAGTCTGTTGATCATGATCAACCTAAGGTTGATGCCTGGATTCAGGATTCTGTTGATTTAAATCTGCCAGCCAAATCCGCCATCTGGGCCATGTTGCATCTCCCTGCTACCTGGTTTAATGAGACCCCACGTGGGCAAAAAAAAGTGGTGTAAGCATCTGGAAAGGAGTTGGAGGAAGTTTTATGACAAAAAAGATACATTTAAATGTAGAACAGCACGGAAAGAATATCATATGCTATGCAGGATTACTCGTACTGTATCGTACTCAGATAAAATTTCTGCTGCTCAAATATGTCCCAAAACCCTTTTTAGAGTAGTTATAGGGCTATCTGGCCCTTAAAAATCATCTCCCCTACCTTCCCTCTCACAGTCACAATGTGAAAAACTGGCGCACTTTGGAAAAAAGGTGGTTGATATTCAGCATTCGCTTTCTACTACCCTGATTGTCAAGCCTCCAATGGATGGTAAGACCATTGATACCACTTTATCAACCACGTGCAATGAATCTGACACGGTCAATCCAGCTACCTCTTATTATAAACAGTCCCTAGATTTGTTTGCTCCTTTGGATGTCCCTCTTTTTGCGTATTATTGCAATCCATAAAGTTCAACTCTCCCCTAGACCTCCTACCCCCAGCCAAGGTCAGTAGACTTGGCCTGTAATCACTACAAATCTTGACTACTCTTCTTAATTTCTCTCTGCAAGAGAGGCGGGTTCCCCAAGTATGGAAGCATGCATGATCCTGTCCCTATTAAAAAAAACTGTTTAGATTCCACCAATTGGTCTAATTATAGGCCGTTCTCACTGCTCTCTAAAATGTTGGAGAAACATGTCAACCAGCAAATCTTCTCTTTTGTGGAATCTCATGATCTTCTCCATCAGTCGCAGTCTAGTTTCAGAGTTGGGTACAGCACTGAATTTGCTCTGCTGGGAGTTACAGAGCACCTCAGACGGCTTTTGGAAAATGGTGGAAGGACGGCACTGATCCTGCTTGACCTGAGCATGGCCTTCAATACTGTGTCTCATACAATACTTTTGGGAAGACTTGAGAACATGGGTCACCAAGCACCAGCATTATTCTGGATGTCCATGTTCCTGCAGGATTGCACCTTTCAGGTCTATTCCTCTAATTCTGTGTCAAAGTGTCATTCTCTTTCTTCTGGGGTTTCTCAGGGCTCAGCTGTGAGCCTGATGTTATTCACCGTATATGTACGTCCCCTTGAGACATTGTTGAAGACTGTGGTCTCTCTTTATTTTCCTACGCTGATGACACTCAGATCACCTTTTCTTTGTCATCTGTGGAGGGCCACAGCACGGAAGCCTTGAAATCCTGTCTCCTTAAGGTTTCCACCTGGGTGAATAGAAACTTCTCAAAGTTAAATGGGGACAAGATTGAAGTTATAAACCCCTTGTTCTGGTGTCCCCACCAATGGCTTGATTCCCTTGGTACCTTTCTTTTGCCAGTCTCCAAGGTTAAGAACCTCGGCTTCTGGTTCGAACATGAGTTGTCTATGAATATCAAATCTCCAAGGTAGCCTCTACCTATTTTGCAGTCTTAAAGTGGCAAAATTAATTTATTTGGATGTTCCCCTTTTCAGCTTAGTGGACAGTCATCCAGGGCTTGATTCTATCAAGACTGGATTACAAGAATATTCTTCATCTGGGTAGCTATGTTCTATATAAGATCTTATAATAATAATAATTAAAAGGGTACAGAAATCAGCTATATAACTGCTTGGACAGGTCAAACCTTGTCATTCAAAAATGAAGAGTTAAACAAATGAGGAGAACAAACAATATTGGAACAATATCAGTGCATTGGCTACCTCAAAACAAAGGAAAAGAGTTTTGGATAAGAATAAAATATGAATAAGGTATGTGGTAGGACTAAAGGTGAAGTATCGGGAGAATGAAACGGTTACATGAAGAGTTACATTAAGTGTAGAAGAAGCACATGAATATCCCCCACAAATACAATAAGTAAAATCTAAACATTATTGCACCCCCACTTAAAAATGGTCCAAAGTATGGTCAGAACAACAATAACATTAACATTCTGAGATTAATCATCCCGAGATTACACACCTGAAATGAATTTCAATTTGAATCTTCTTCCTTAAAAAAATAAATGCAGCCATTTGTCATATTTTGCACTTGTCAACTTAGAACTACACTCAATGATACAGTAAAAAAAATTTTTTATTTAAAAGAAATATTGAAAAACGCATGTACAGTACACAAACACAACTGTATATCTTTCACCAAAACAAAGTACTTATCATCTACAATAACTACCTATTAATAGTTACATTGTCCAAAATGTGCTATCTATGAGCTAGGTATGTGGGAGCACCTGCATTCCAAATGAACTGGGTAAAATCTAGAAAAACAAGGAGGAGTGAGAAGCTAAATTGGGGCAACCCTCAGCCTCGCTTAAACATTGTAATCAGTACACAAAAGAGGGAAAAGCCTTACAACTGATGAACTTCTAATGTTTTAATAGGTCAAATTAACTGGTCTCAATATATATCAAAGTGGAAAGGGATCTGCACCCAGGTGAATCGGAATGACCCTTGCATCACATGGATATATTAATAGGATCCTTCCCCACTAGTACCACCAGTGGCATACTTCATCCTTGGATCCTCACCCCGGGCACCTAGTGTGAGTGAGTGGGCTTAACATGGTTTGTAAGAGGAGCTCTTACTAAAGCCTAAGTGCAAGTTAAAAAAGCCTTCAGGATCATAATTCTTGTTTATTAATAAGGGGTCAGATGTAGGACCCTTTCATTTAGCGCCTCGCAATTTGCGACTCATTGCGAGTCGCAAATTGCGAGGCGCTAAATGAAATGTACAACAGTGTTATTACACTGTTTTGCGATTCCCAATGGGGTCGCAAATTGCGAGGCTCATTAATATTAATGAGCCTCTCGCAATTTGCGAGCCCATTGGGAATGCCAGCCCTCCCAGGGATGGTGGCCTGCTGGGCTCAGCAGACCACGATGTCTGGGACTGCTTTTGTGACCCCATTACCACCTTCTTGAAGAGGGTGGTAATTTGCGAGTGTTTTGCGACCGCAATTGCAGTCGCAAAACATTTGTACATGGGGTTGCGCTCGCTATTAGGAAGGGAACGCCCCTTCCTAATAGCGACTCGCAATTCCAAAATAGCGAGTTGCAACTAAATTGCGACTCGCTGTTTTGGAATGGCACATACCCCTATTGGTTTTTGCATGCGCAAACGGGTTCTCAAATCCGTTTGCGCATGCAAAAACCGTCGTACATCTGGCCCAAGGTCTTTTAGCTGGGCTACAAACAGTGTGATGTTCTATCAGTGCAATGACCCCTAACTTCCACTCAGGGTCAGTAGGCTTTCTTCAGGACCGACTAAGGGCCAGATGTACGACCGTGGAAATAGCACCTTGCAAATTGCAACTCGCAATTTGCGAGACGCTATTTCCAATGTACAACAGTGTTTTTCACACTGTTAGCGATTCCCAATGGAGTCGCCAATAGAGAGGCTAATGAATATTAATGAGCCTCTCGCAATTTGCGACCCCATTGGGAATGGCAGGCCCTCCCAGGTATGGTGACCTGCTGGGCTCAGCAGACCACCATGTCTGGGACTGCTTTTAAATAAAGCAGTTTTTTTAATGCAGCCCGTTTTCCTTAAAGGAAAATGGGATGTATTTAAAAAAGAAAAAAATGAAACGTTCTCGTTTAATTTTTTAAGGGCAGGTAGTGGTCCCTGGGAGCACTGCCTGCCCTTAAAAAATATTTTCCCTTGCATTTGCAAAGGAGACGGGGTCCCCTGGGAACCCCTTCATTTTTGCGACCCCATTACCACCCTCTTGAAGAGGGTGGTAATTTGCAAGTGTTTTGCGCCAGCAATTGCGGACGCGAAACATTCTTACATAGGGTTGCGCTCGCTATTCGGAAGGGAACGTCCCTTCCTAATAGCGAGTCTCAAAACCCTATTTTGCGAGTCGCAAAAAATTGCGAGTCGCAAAATAGGGTTTGTACATTCCCCATGCTGTTTTTGCATGCGCAAACGGGTTCACAAACCCGTTTGCGCATGCAAAAATGGTCGTACATCTGGCTCTAAATCTATAGATTTTCTACAGATTAGGTTAAATACAAACTCCTAATGCTGGTTCACACAGTATGCCAAACATTAAGCATGCAGTCATGTAGACCATATAGGACCATTTCCCTCTAGTAGTCTATGACTACTAAAAATTCAGGCTACATGAGGTAGTGGGGGTGGGGCGATCCCTGCCATCACACTTACACCAAGGGACATTGTCCTCCCTTGCACCTATTCAGTTTCCTGCACTCCTCCGATGATAGGAGGAGTGTAGAAAATCTACAGATTTAGTCAGTCCTGAAGAAATACTGCTGACCCTGAGAGGCACTTGTAACAGGCTGAAACATGTCGACCTTACTGAGCTATAGATGTTAGGGGTAATTGCACTCATAGAACATTGCCCTTTCTACTCTTCCTTTATTGTACTCTCTCTAGTAGAGTTGCAAAGCTCTTTAGCCAATTTTAATAGAGTTCTTTAGTCTCTAGACTATATTTCTTTCTCCATGCCGATTTGGCTTTCTTACATATTTCTTTCTCTTGTTTAAGAAGATCACAACATCAAGGATTAGAAATCCTATTTCTGCTTGGGGCCCAACTTGACAAAGGCGCAAGTTTTTCCAAAGAAGTATGCAACCATTTGTCATATCCTTTCATGTCAGATTCAATGGAACCTGAAAGGGTCAGCTTGTTATTATCTAGGGCAAACAGCAATTTTTTTGCATAATCTTAGAAAATGGTCTGATAAGGTGGGGCGCAACATGCTCACTTACATTGCCTTCATTAAAACTAGGCCAATTAAATTGGACCTGATAATGGTCAGTTCATGCTAGGGGAGTAGGTTCCGTCAGGGACAAACCAAGGTTTGAAAATACAAGGTCAATTGTATGACCTACCACATGGGTGATGCCCATAACCCATTGCAAAGAGGCTTAAGAGACAAATGTTGTTATTGGACTGAAGGTCCAAATAAATATTAATATCTCCAAGTATAATACTATGAGAGAAATACAGAAGGACTTGTGTTATAGCTTCATTAAGTGCACTCAGGAAAGGTCCCATTGGCCTTTAAGGTCTATAAATCAACAGACCCTTTGCCGACTGTTGACTATTCAACAGGAGGCAAAATTTCAATGCTTTGGCCTTCATGAGTCTCATGACCGGAGGCGAAGAGCAAGTGTTGGCATCTTTATAAATAATTGCAATGCCTCCTCCTCTTCCAGTAACTCAATCAAGGTTCTGTAATATGTACTTGGCAGGAATGGCCAGGTCTACTACTGGTTTAGATGAAACAGACATCCAGGTCTCAGTTATAAAATGTATGTCAGGTCTCTCACCCACAAGAAGACTGTGGATGACTAATTTGTGCTTCTAAAGGGAGCGAACATTAGTAAGCCTTGCTTTGATTGAACTCCTCTTTTTACTAGCTACAGTAGAGCTGCATGAATTGCTTAAAATGGGTAGAGGACTGGAATCTAACCTAAACCCGCAGTGGCAGCATGAGGAGCCACTAGCTAACACACCTGTATGTATATTTAGGGGGCACTTAATTACGGTATTCAAAGCCATAAGATCTGCTTTTAAATAGGACTTTCTTACCACAATTTCTCTAGAGGAACGGATATATTGGCTAGCGCTGAACTCTGTCTTTGGCGCACCTTCGGCACGCCAGCAGTGCATCCTCTGCGTGCATCTGCGCTACAGCCAGCAATAAATAGCTGAGCTAACGGTGTCAATGTGAGACAGAGTGACCCGCCCCATTTGCCACTTGAGTGGGGATACAAACAGGGAGGCAGCGCTATGTCATCGCCATCAAAAACTGCAAAAAGTACTGCCCAAAAACCCCCAAATAACCACCCAGTCTCCCCAAAAATGTACGTTTTTAAAAGAAAAGATGGGCCACATAAAATCACGATAAGATCAGCAGTGAAACATTTTTAGTCATACAAAATCATGAACACTAACTGCACCACGTCCAGCATTATATAGCTGAGCTAACGGTGTCCAATGAGACAGAGAGTGACCGACTACCTCTAGGGTAACAATACCACGGATAATTAAGGGTCGGTTCGGCCTCAGTTCCCATGAGGAACGCTAACCTGCCCTCACCTGTGCTTGACACACAGGACCTAGTCTGCACACACTCCTCAGCCATGGCTTCCTGCAGCATCCTGCAGTGGCTCGCAATGATCGAGGCAGAAGTGCCAGAAATCCTTGGCAATCTCTGCTAGTAGATGGGATTTTATCCCCCTAACTTGGTGACTTATCGAACCGCTGAGATGTTGTCCATCCTCAGCAAGATACAACAGTCTGTCTTTATCAGGGTGAGATTCCTGATGGCGAAAGAATTGTGCAGGAGTTCGAGGCAATTTATATGAAGACCCAGCTCTCTGACCACCAATCACCCATCAATGTTGTACCGCACCTAGCCCCCACCCAACCCCAAAGGCTGGCATACGATTCGATCACTTTTTCGGGGAGGTGCCAAAATGATTTGGCCATTCTAGGATTCCATTTGTTCCAACCACCATGTTATCTCCATCCTGGCTTCACCCAACAGTGGGGCTTGTTCGGTGTAAGAGAGGCCCTTCCTCAAATGTTGAATTTTTAATCTCTGAAGGACTCAGTAATGGAAGGGGCCTGCAAAAATGGCCTGTATAGAGGAGGCCAGAAGGCCCACAATTCTGGTGATCTACCTCAATGATACAGTCTGTCTGCACAACGCAGACCTCAATTCTCTCTTGATATTGCAAATCTCTTGGGCTGGAAGGAGCAATTGTGCTTGAACCGAATCTATCTGGAAACCCAGAAATTCCATTTGTTGACATGGAGACAGGACAGACTTCTGCAAGTTGATTAGAAATCCCAAACTCTGAAGAAGCTGTATAGTCCATGACAGGTAGGTCCTGAGTGTCTGAAGGTCCTGGGCCATCAAGAGGAGATCGTCTAGATACACTATTAGATGCACTCCTCGAGCCCTCAGTGATTCTACTACTGGCCTCATCAGTTTGGTGAAGCATTACGGGGCCAATGAGAGTCCAAATGGAAGGGATGTGAATTCCATGCACTGCCCTCGCCATATGAACTGCAGAAACCATCTGTGAGGTGGGAAAATGGGAACTGAGAGGTAGGCATCCTTCAGGTCCAGACAGACCATCCAGTCGCCTTCTTGTAGAATATCCCTTACCAAATGAATGCCCTCCATTTTGAAATGTCTGTACATTATCCAAATATTGGAATCTTTGAGGTTTAGAACTAGTCGGTGACCTCCACCCTTCTTTTCGACCAGAAAGATGGGGCTTTTGAACCCCTTGGGGTGTGGAAATGACAGACATATTGCCCATTTTGTCTAATAGTGTTTGAATTTCTGAATCTATAAAAGATTGTTCTGTTTGGGAAAAATACATTTGCCTTGGGGGACCAGACTGAATTGGGGAGTCGTAAAACTCCAGTTTGAAGTCTTATATGGTCTCTAGAACCCATGGGTCCATGCAGATGCGTTTCCAGTTGCCCAGTCAATCAGATCATGCATATTCACTGGAAAGTCGGACTCTTTGGCGTAGTATGCTAACTCCAGAATCTTTGTTAAGGGTCCTGCCATGTCAAGTAGTTTGTCTTCACAATTCTGCCATGAACGGTCAAAACCCTTTTTTAGATCCTTCGCATATTTTTTCATAAAAGTGACTGTGGTAGGGTCCACCTTTGGCTTCTCCGGTACCTTACCTACCAAGTCTGGGCAGGGGAACTTAGTGCGGAGGTGAGCACGGACCTCCTTATCAAAACTTCGTCGTAGGTGGGTTTGAACATGTTCTGAAACCTCTGGAGGGGAGACCCAATTGAACGCTCTGTGTTGAATTATTTCTGTGGGCTCAAACTTGAGCACCTGAGGGATCTTGGCTGGGGCTTGTTTTCTTTTACTGGGCTCTGCCTTCTCACCCTCATCGCTGTTGTCAGTGTGGGAAGAAGAATCCGATCCAAGGGTATTGGCAAAAGACGAGCTGCATGATTGAGAGGACTCTCATTGGGGGGACGCTATAATCATGCTCAGTCTCTCTCTTACGCCTTAGCGTTTCAAAAGCCTCCCCATGTACCTCTGCCTGGGATTTATTCTTGGCTTTGCCCTTTTTTCAAGGGGCCGTATCATTGCTGGCTGGAGGGATCATGGGTTGCCAGCCCTGTTGGCATGCATAATCCTGCAAATGCCCCGTAAAGGGACCTCGCACCCATACGAGGGCCTTATTAACAGATTGCTGTACACTACAGTCCAGTGCATCCACCAAATGCAGCTCCAGTTGGTCATTAACATCATCATGGTAGTATTTTACCTCTGCCCCGTAATGCTCCTATTGTGTCATTCTCTCGATAGACAATCTGACTTTACTGGGGGTCGAGAGAGTAATGGGGGAGGGGAAAAACCCCTTCCAGGCCAGAGAGTGCACCTCAGACTAAATTTGGAAGGAACGGGCTGGATAAAGCCCCTCTAGGCAGAGCCTATGCCAATTTGTACAACCCTGTACAATTTTGTATGCAAGGCGTAGGGGGAGCATTCATTGCCTGAAGCCATACTGTACTGCCGGGTCGCTCTAAGTGCAGAAATCCCCGCAAAAGCTCTGATCACTTTCTGTGAACATTACGTATAAATTCTGCACATGCATGCTGTGTAGCCCTGTCAGCAGAAGAAATAGGGCTGCACGCATCAGAGAGACACACTCTGCCCGCTCCCGCTCCACAGAGGCTCAATTCAGCGTCGGAAACCGGCTGCTGTCACCATTGATCATCAAAATTAAGACAGAGCCTGCGCGCTGCAGCGCATATTCATTCCTTGACTCTCGTCAAAGCAGCAGCATGCATTCAAACATTGAATGGATAATCACACACATTCAACAGGCTCACGCCGCAAAAGCACAGCAATCGTCGTTAAGGCACCATAAACCACAGGTACATGACATTGTAAGCATATATTATTAGAAGTACTTATCTGGCTGCGAATCGGCAAAGAAAGAGGACACAAAATGGTGACATCTGTATTTATATGGGTGGCTCGTATATTATTGGAGCATGTAATATGGGAGTTACAGGGAAACATGGTTAATGTAGTTTTTTCATTTACTTTATTGTGATTGGCTGCTGAAATTTTGGTAGTAAAGAAATGAGAAGAATAATTGGAGCCTCCAGTCCTGATATAAAATGAGATCCACTTTTCTGGCTTCTTCTTTTAAAGAGGTTTATGGCAGCACACCAGTGATGTCATTTCCTGTAGGGATGTTGCTGGAAAAATACAGTAATGTCCCTTCCTTTGGAGATACATGCTGGAATTTGCAGTGGTGTCACTTCCTGTGGAGGGGGCTGCTAACGAAATTGTGGAACATTACCTGCCTAAGGGCCAAGTAGATGGAAATATGAAATGGATGGTCTTGAGAATGTCTCGTTTCTACTTCTGACTTCGTAGGCTGGAGATGCATGTTTCATTTTAAAATTCAACATATTTGAAGAGTGATTGCATTTCCAAGGTGTGTTCTGCTTTGACTTGGTGAAAGTTAATTTTAAATATGTAATCTTATGTGTTTGCTGTTCAGCATCAGCAAAACAGATTGTTTTCACACTATACATTATGAGACACTTTCTAGCACCTCATATAATGGTAAACGTTATGAGATGGTTCTGGCAGACTTCTATACTTACCAGATGACAGAATGTGCATCATCCGACCTAGGATTTTCTAAATGTTTACTTTAAAAAACATAACTAGCTAAAAAAAAAATGAAATAATGTTATATGGGAACAAACTTTTCTTGCATATTTTAAGAGTGACAGTCCCGGCACTGGCAAGAGTGTAATGTTAATTTGTTCTCAGGCTATGAAAATAGAGCATGTACATTTACTATCGCAGAGAGTATTGGGCTCATATGATAGCAGGTACTGAGTCTGCCACAAACTAGGACACCAACTTTCTGTGATGAGCACACCTTGAATACTTGACATTGTGTGATGATGCCATGCCACTAGCGTCCTTTGTGCATCACAGTTCTTCCCAGGGAAAATATTGGGGCTTTTTATTTAATATGTTTTTCCAAGCCACGGTGTGCTAACTTCAAAGAAGAGTATTCTGCTTCAGCAGGCAGAACTGTTTGCTGAACTATCTATGTGACAGGTAACTTGGCAAGTCTTCTCGCAGTAAAATATTAAAAAAAATATGTGATGCAGGCTCCCTAAAGTACAATTAAAACTGCGCTGATGTGATTTATAAATATTTATATTTAGAAATATTGTTCATTCCTTCTGTCAGAACAAACATGTCATAAAGAATAACCTTTATTCCACTATCATGTAAAAGACACATATATTGTTTTTATTTAGGATCGCAATAGATTATTTTAGGTAAATAAGACAAGAGTTCGTTTTTATAAAAATTCAGAACTTCTAAAGTATCCACTGATAACCTAAATTGCCAGGCGCCCCGCCTTCCAATGGGCCTCCTGGGAAACTAAACGTTCTCCCTATTTAAGCCTAAATTGTTTTTTTATATATTTATCAATATGGAACCAAATCCCCACTCTTAAGCCGCTGAGTATGATGAGTGGTATATTGATGGAGCTTCTGCCACTATCGGGTCTTCCCCTGTCAACAAAATACGTATATTTTGCAATACACAAACATAATAATAAAAACGAAAATTCGGGACAGACCAACCTCCTCTGTCTAATGGTAGCATCATGTATTTAAAAGCTCTCCTCGCTTTGCGTTGTCCCCACATGAACCTATCACATATAGATTGGATCCCTTGTAGCTGTTTATTTGTAAGCTCTAGTGGTACTGCTCTAAAATAGTATAATACTTTAGGAAGAACAATCATTTTTAAAACATTTTGTCTCCCAACTAAAGTCAGATGCAAACACTCCAAATGATCTAACTGCTTCTTGACCGCTAGGATAATACTAACCCAATTAACCTCGATTAATTCTTGTAGGGACATTCTGATTTTAATTCCGAGATATCGAGCCTCATCCGTCACCTGACTCTCCCCCGGACAGGCCTGATCCGTGAATACTATCTGAGTCTTGGCCACATTAAGTTTGTATCCCGACACCGCCCCAAACTCCTCAGCCAGCTTTCCTATCTCCCTTATAGCCTGTGCAGGATCTGCAGAGGCTATGACAATATCATCCGCATATGCTAGAACACGTACCCGATAGGGCCCACATTCCATTGACCTTATCGTACTGCTTTGTTCTAGCATCTGAACACATGGGGCAATATATAAAGCAAAAAGTAATGGGGAGCAGGGACATCCCTGCCTTGTTCCCCTATTAATAAAGACTTGCTGGGATTCCCTGCCCATAACACAAATTCTAGCTCTTGGTGCCTTATACATACTTCGAATCGACCTAATAAATCCTGGCCCAAACCCCATCTCGCGCATAATACTCCACATAAAAACCCAAGATACACGATCGAATGCCTTCTCGGCGTCAAGAAATATCAAACCCAGCTTTTTATGATAAACATTGGCAAAGTCTATAAGAGTAATAACACTATGAATATGATTTATGGTACTTCTACCTGGAATAAATCCATGTTGTGACATTGAAACCAGAGGCGTAATAACCCGCTTTAACCTATTAGCTAAAATCTTGGCATAGATTTTCCCATCAGCATTTAACAAAGATATCGGTCTATATGACCCTGGTATGTTAGGGGGTTTATCCTTTTTTTTAAACACGACAATATTAGCCTCGTCCCAAGATGGAGGTACATTCCCCAGCTGTGCTTCCCGAAAAACACCTAGCATATCAATTTTCACCACGGGAAAAAGTAACTGATAAATTTCTAATGGTAATTTATCTGGACCAGCAGCTTTCCCACGTGCTAACTGTCCTACTGCTGCTTCCATTTCCTCAATTGTAATTAGTTCATCCAATGATGCTTGCTCCTCATCAATTACCCGATTCAATACTAATTTTTGACAAAAGTGTTCAATATCTAATTCCTCCGTATCCTGTTGCTTATATAGGTCTTGATAGAACTCATAAAAAAAAAACAAGATACCCTCCTCTGTTTCAACCATGTTACCCGACGCATCAATCATAGCAAAAATTCTTTGAGAGAATTGTCTAACTCTGAGTCGCTGTTCAAGACACCGCCCAGTCGACTCTCCATATTCATATCGGCTTTGTTTATAGGTATTATTTTGAAGGGCAATTTCCTTGCACCAGATCGCATTTATTTTAGCTTTAACACATGCTAACTTACTACATATAATTTTAGCGTCTTAGCCGTGTCTAAAAATCTTTATCAATTCCGATTCCATTACACGAAGCTCATCCAACAGCTGATGCATAACTGTTTGCCCTTCTTTTAATTTAGCTAGCCCGAAACTAAGTGCCTCGCCCTGTATTCCTGCTTTGAGAGTATCCCATACAATAGAACTCGGGGCGGATCCCCTATTTATATCAAGAAACTCCTTTGTCCACCTAATCATATGATCTCTGAATGCCTGATCATTCAATAATTTCCTATTAAAAATAAATGTCCTTCCACCCTTGCTCTGCTTAATACTATGCAAGTCCAGCAGTATAGGACCATGATCTGCCGTGATTCGGGGCCAGACCTGCATTTTTGCTCCAGCTAAAAGTAACCTAGACACAAAAATATAATCTAATCTTACCAATTTTTGATGCGGATGCGAGTAAAACGTATATCCGGGATCTAACGAATGTATTGTCCTCCATGTGTCCACTAACCCATGAGCCCTCAATACTTGGACTAGAGCCTTAAAAACTTTGGGTTTGCGGCCCACATACTTATATTTGGGGTTTAAAATTTGCCCATCTAAATGAATATTAAAATCCCCATCAATATATCAAATATTGTTAGGGGAAGAAGCTAGAAATGTGTTAATGAAATTTTCCGAGCCAAGTTATTATGAAAAAACAAGGTTCAAGGTTATGATTTCAATTTATAAGGTGTGGAAAAGGGTATGTAAGTGGTTGAATATTCCACAATTGAATCATTATACTCCTCTCGATTCAGCCGTTAGGTTCCCAGAAATATTTTGGGATCATAAAATGTTATGTTGGAAGATGCAGGGGATTAGATATTTGGGTGATTTATATAAGGGAGGGGTGTTATGTTCATTTGTTGAATTAGCCGAATGTTATCAATTTCAATATCACGAATTTTTTAAGTATCTGTAATTGCGTGATTATCTTGTCAGACATCACATGAATGAGGGAATCATGACACTTCCAATAGTAGAGGCAATTAGAAAGAAGGCAAAGATAGGGGTACTATATGCTATGTTAATTGAATCACAAAAAGACGACCTGGTGGCCCATGATCTCAAATGGGCTGTGCGTTTAGGGGTCAACGGAGCGGTGATGCAGACCTCTATAGATACTGCAGGAAAAATATTGTTATCGGCGAATTTACAAACGCAACATTTTAAGTCTATTTTTGACCTTTATTATACAACCCGAACGCATGATGAAGTGGGGTGGAAACAATGATGGCAAATGTTTTAGGTGTCATACTGATGGAGCTGATAGTGTGCATGTTTTTTTTTTATGTATTGTATTGTCGCAATTTATACAACAAATAGAACAGTTTTTGCAAGAAGTAACAGGTACTTCTATTCCAATGACCAAGGTAATGATGTTATTAGGGATATGGCCAAATATCTCACATCTGCAACCAGTCTATAAATTTAGATACTTAGCATTTATTGCCGCAGCTGTGGCGCGTTTATGTATTGCTTTATGTTGGCTACAAAGTGAGGCTCCCACATTTGAGATGTGGAGGGCTAAATTTCTTCATGTTTATAATATGGAATATAATTTATATGCCTTAAAATCATCTAAACAGCAAAAACTTGGGATCCAGATATGGGAGTCTATGATACAATATATGAAATAATTTGCTGATTTCTGTTTAATGACAATTTGATTTTAACCTGCTTTATTGAGGTTGTGTCTGTTGATTTACTTTGTGATAGTCTATATTGTATCAATTATTTTGTAGGTATTGATTAATACTGTTATGATATGTATTTGTAACATGGATTGAGTTAATAAAAAAATGTAAAAAAAGTGTACGATGAGTGGAAAGTGTCGTACTCTTTATGTTAACCAGTGCCATCAATAGAACTATTAATAGATGGACATCCTCAAGATTCCCACTGAACAACTTCACTTAACAGATAAAACAGAATGGGCCTGATTCACAAACGCAACCTTAGACCAAAGTCTAAGTTTACAACTTTCGTTATTCACAAAGGTAAGTTATGAGTAGTATCTTTACATCCCCAGTAGTAGCGCCCTGAGTGCACTCTTTGAGACAAAATTCCTGGTATGGAGCAGAATCTCCGCACTCGGGTGGAGATTCCGCCGCGACTGTGGATGTAAAGATACTAATCGTAACTTATCTTTGCGACTACCGAAAGTCGTAAACGTAGACTTTTGGTCTAAGTTTACCTTCGTGAATATCGAAAGTCGTAAACTTACACTTTTGGTCTAAGATTACCTTTGTGAATCGGGCCCAAAATATTTAAAATCTGCAGCAGATTCTGATTCCAAAAATAGGTACCATCCAATCGTGAAGAACACTCCTACTTGGATCTCACATTTACCAATTTCTAATAATACTGCATTTAGACCTGCAACATTTCTAGTTCCCTCAAAAAGCACTATATATCTACAAGTCCATAATTGTCAAATAGTTGATAATGATTAGTAGGCAAATGAAAATCAGTTAAACACTCTTGCCTGTCTAGATACTAACATTCAATTAACCACAAAGTTATAATTTTTCATCATAATTGTGACACTCGTAGTATGGCAGGTGGGGCACCCATCTGGCGGAGTATCCCATGTGCCAAACTCTGAATTAGGTCCTCAGGGCTAGATCTGCATTGCACTTGTTGCAAAATACTGGTTGCAATTTGTGGTCAGTATCTTTGCAAACCATTGTGGTAACTTGCGAACTGACCTATGTACTAATAGGTCAGTTTGCCAATTATTTGATTCCTAGTGGGTCACAATTAAACCAATCTCATGAATAAAAATGAGTTAGGTCACAAATTGTGACCCACTAGGAATTGCATCCATCGCAGGGATGGTGGCCTGTTGAGGTTAGCAGACCACCATGTCTGTGTTTGGTTTTATATAAAGCATTGTTAGGTCTCAGGTAGACAGCGTATCTTGAAGAGACATTTTGTGTTTTATCTGTGGGCTTCAGCTCACTCACAGGCTTTCCATTTGCTCGCTCCATCTCATATTATTTTGCACCATCTGTCCCTTGCTTGCATGGTCATGCCTCTTCTTGTGTTTAACCCTACCCCCAGAGCATGGACCAAGTACTTCTAAACATCACAGCTCCTGTTTTTATGACCATTTTAAGACCTACTTTTTTCTTTCTTTTTCAGCACTCTACACAGTGCTTGTGCTTTTAACCAGCTCTATCCTCCCACCCGCCCTCATGACCCATCCATAGATCACCTTCTCCCCATCACTGCTTTTCCTATCATTTCTGCTTTTCTTTTCCCCCACCTCCTTCCTTCCATTGCTACTTGCTCCCTCGCACCTCCTGTTGCTTGCCTTGTCAACAAATCACCCTCTCCCCATCACTGCTTTTCCCTTCATTGCTGCTTTCCGTTTCCCCCAACTCCTCCCTTACATCTCTGCTTGCTCCCTCTCACAGCCAAGGGCCTGCTCCATCCACAAATCACCCCCTCCTCCGACCCCTTCACTGCTTAAAATCCCCATTGTAGCCTGTTTCATTCTAGTGAGTGGTGGTGTTCTGCCTTTTAATGTCCTGTTAGTGTATAGCTGACATGCTGATTGGAGCATGTGTGCACGGCTGTTATTACTCGGCACACGTGTAGTCTCTGATTATTTTCCGTACCTGTGGGTACCGGTGTGTGCGTGCCTTTACACAATATGTGGTCATTCGGCAATGGTGTTTATAGCTGGAAAATAAGACCTCAAGTGAATCAGTTATGCATGTCAGAGCTTCTACAGTACCTGCGTCTTCTACTGTAATTGCATAGCCAACTTTCTCTGTGCAAAATGATTGAACTGTTTGTGTCTCACCTTGTTATTTCTCTTTTCATAGGGTGGGACTCTATTTCTTCAAATTTCTGCCGTCTGGGGACTTTTTTACTCTTTCCGCATTCACTGGTGAAGTGGTTCCATGCGCCATTGTTGCTTAACTTGAATTATCTTCAATGGAGCCAGGCTGAGTCTTGATGTCATCAAGGTTGCCTGCCCCTCAGTGTACATGGTAAAAGTAGTCCTTTTAATATTGTTGCCGGTGGGATAGATTTCCTCGTGTTCACTACTATAAACCAGCCAAAATCTGTGATTAATTCTGTTTTTTTGTGCAGTTTTATAGTGCCAACACCACCCAAAGGTATTGGAGCGCTTTACATTAGAACTACTTACTTTTTGTGTACAGTTTTATATAGCGCCAACACCACCCGAAGGTATTAGAGCGCTTTACATTAGCTCCAGTTACTTTGCACAAGGACACATTCATTTTTGTAGGCACATCAAGATTAAGTGATTTGCCCTAAATCAAGGATGTTAAGCTGATGCTGAAACTCCAACCTGGTTTACCAGCTCCATAGTTGGCAGCTTTGGCCCTTACACCACATCCTCTCCCGAAAGGATGCCATATCATCTCCCTAGCCTCAGCCTCAGTTCCACATTTTGTGATTACAGATAAAACACTTAATCTCTGCTTTTCTAAACACAACAAGCATTACCAAAGCCAGTAGGTTTTGCCTGTGCGAACTCTATTGTTTTTAGGTCTCGGCATGCACTATCTCGAAGAGTCATGTTGTGTTCTATCTGTGGGGTTACAGACCACCATCTCCTAACATTGGTAAACTTCAGCGTTGCTCTAATTTTTTTTGATGCCATACGTCATGGCATGCGGACTTGATGTTTGGCCCTCCTATAGCACATGAGTACATGTCTCTGTACACTGCTCCTGGATTGCACAGCTATTTATTCTTTGTTTTCAAGCACTCCATAAGAGTAGTTGTGTTTTCAGGCCAATTTCCTTGTACACATACCCACATACCACTTAAATGCATGCGCAAGTACATAAACAAATGCATTTCTTAAAAAGTTGTTAAAACACGAGCAGCACTTGTTTATTTTTTTGTTTGTATGATACGTTGGTATCGGAGTGCTCACTCCGCCTTGCCATAGCGCGAACATGAGCCGATGGTATTGGATCACTTTAAGTGCTCACCAGTTACATTCCACTATGACACATTCATTTTTGTCGCTGATCCTGCTTCAATTAAGGTATTTTTTTTACCCCTTCATTGTTGCTTCATACCGCCCTCTCCCATCGTTGCTTGCCCATCTCCACATCCCCTCCTGCTTCCCTGCTTCACTCGTCCCCCCACTACCTCCCTCATTGCTGCTACTTTTATTTTTATGTACAAAGCACTGGTATTGGAGCACTCGTCCCGTCCTCGGTCTTGCCATAGTCTCCCTTGTGCACATACACATGCACCACTAAAATGCATGTGCAAGTACATAAACAAATGCTTTTCCTAAAAAGTCGTTAAAACATGAACAGCACTTGTTTATTTTTTTTGCTGGATCACTGGTATTGGAGCACTTGCACGGTCTTGCCATAGCACGAACGCGAGCCAATGATATTGGAGAAATTAAAGTGCTCGACAGTTACCTTCCACAACGACACATACTTTTCGTTGCTGATCCTGCTTCAATTAGGGTGTTCTTTCCCCCTTCATTGCTGCTTCCTTCTGCCCTCTCCCATTGCTACTTGCCCATCTGCCTATCCTCTCCTACTTTTCCTGTTTGACCTTTCCCCACTACCTCACTCATCACTGCTGCTTTTATTTATTTTATTTTTTGCCTGATCCAATGGTATTGGAGCGCTTGTTCCATCCTCCATCTTGGCATAGTGCTAACACCAGCCGATGGTATTGGAGCAATTTGTCTACACCAGTTACATTACACATTGACACTTTCATTGTCATATTCAGGGGGAAACATAAGGGATTTGCCCAGAATTACAAACTGTTCAGCCGACCCTGAGATTCGAACATGGTTCCCCAGTTCCCCTGTCAGCAGTTCTGGCCATTTCACCACATCCTTGCTTCACTTTAAAGTTCCTCAATTGTTTCTCACTATCACTTCCACATTTGTTCAGCAAGACCCCATCAACACTGAACAAGATTCGGCAAAGCCAATAGATCGCGGCAATGCCCGGGCTGTTGGCCTTGCCAACGGGCATGTCTTTTAGCCATGTTGTCTAGCAGCAAATTTGCTGTTCATGATGGCTGAAAGTCACTGAAAAAAGCACTTTGATGCAATCAGTGCAGGCCATGCCATAGAGCTTTTTTTGTGCTAGGAGGGGCAGAACAATAAACTCAACATGGGGGCGAAGAGAACCAGCGGCGGCTCAACATCCTGTGATTCTGGCCTTTCAGTGACTTTCAGCTATGCTGAACAGCAGATGTGCTGCTAGACAACATGGCTAGAAGACATTCACATTGACAAGGCCAAGAGCTTGGGCATCGTAGAGACCTATTTGCTTTGCCAATGCTTGTTTAAAATACAACCTGATTTGCTTAAAGGAAAACAGGATGTGCTTAAAAAAATGAAAAGTGTAAGTTTTGTTTTTTTAAGAGTAGTTAGTGGATCATAGGATCGTGGCCTACTCTTAAAAAATGCTTTTGTCAACATTCACAAAGAGGATGTGGTCCCTTGGGAACCCCTTCCCATTTGCGAATGGCTTTCCACCTCCTTTGAGGAGATGGTACAAGATTAATGTTTTGCAAGCAGAATGCGTTGCAAAATATTAATGCATAGCAATGCAAATCGGTATTTGGATGTGACACCATAAACACACCCCTTCCAAAAACCGATTCCTGCTTTGCATGCAGACCTAAATTGTGATTCGGTAACATGATACCAATTCACAATTTCTGGTTAGTACATACTGGAAAGCTTTTTTGCAGTCGCAAATGGCCTGATTCTGTAAATCAGACGTTTTTCAACTAAAAAAAGGCTACATACATCTGGTCCTTAGTCTTTTATATTTTATTCCCTAATAAAAGATGACAACATAAAATAGTAAACGAATCACCAATAAACATGAAATAATCTACTAACCTGATCCATACCTCTTGAGAAACCCACAAGGAAAAGCAGCACAGTTTAAAGAAAGATAATGCATTTATGTCCACTTCATTGCACAAGTAAGCGAAATGCTGGAATGTAATTGATGGTTAATTCCAGCATGTAATAAATCAATAAAAAGAGATACTCATATTAATGCTTATTTAAAAAAAAACTTTTAAACTACAACATCTGTGTCCTTAGTCTTCATTTCCAATCTTGGTTGATTTCCCTGGGGCAACTTTGTCATATCTTTTGAAATCTTCTTCCATACCATATATAAATCAAGTTCTCTGTTACTCATTTTTAATAGAATCTTCTCAGTTGCACCTTACTTACACGTATCACTCACTCATCCTTCCACATTGTGCATTATATGAGTTTGTTTGAAGTCACAAACATATCTTCTTCCCTTCCTTTACTGCCAGGGTCTTTTCTGGAAACAGTCAATACTTCAGTGATACATATTTGTACAATTTGTATCATTAAAAGAAATAGTACATCTGTTTTCAAACCCGTGCCCACTCTCATATCCATAATTACCTCACTTTACAGCAATCTATTATACGTCACATGCTAAAATGAACCACTGAACTCTCTCTGCACTGTCCAAAATCTTCTTGTTTAACAAGGCTTTTTGCTATTGCTAAGGCTTTTGAGGTAGTTTACAGCTGATGATATACTCTGTTTCAGTGTGTTTAAATGTTCTTTTGATGAAATATAAGTAAAGGAAAAATATGTGTGCTGCTTCTAGTGTACAAGAGTGATGACGTATAAGATGGATTTTGCACCCTGTTCACTCAGACAAAGCAACTAAACTCAGAACCTTGATTTTTTCTGCATTTTCATTCCCTTCAAAACAGAGCCGGTGGCAGGTAGGTGACATTCCCTACCCTTATTTAGTAAAGGTCTCACCCTCTCTTGCATGTTGAGCAATGTATCCCTGTAGCTGGACTGATCTCTGGAGTACTCAGTTGTTTTGGACTGTTGTCATTCTTCTCTGTCATCCAGAGTGTGTCTGTGTAAGCTGCACAAAAGGCGCCCACTGTCTTGGTAGGGGTTGGGTGTGTATGGCAATGAATCCAGAACACAGCACACAATCTGCCCAAGAAAGAACGTAATTCCATTTATCCCTGCCTGGATGTGGGCTTTCTTTTTACCTCTCTGTCATCCCAGTGGTGTCCCTCTTTCCTCAGACTTCTGCTCTCAGTGTCCAGTGTGAGGTATACAGGAATACATTTTAGCCATGTATTGAATCACCCCCCAACAAGCAAAACATGAATACAAACACACAGAAATGTGATTGTTTGGACCGAGGGAAGGAAGATGGCGGATGGTTTCCGCGTCTAAGGATGCCTCTCCCTGAAACCTCCCTGGAGTAACCGCTGACCCTGCCCCCTACTTACCTCTCACTCATGCGGAATTTGCTGGCAATTACAATTGGAATACGGAGCAGGCAGTAAATTTTGGATGTGCCGGTTTGAACGGCTACGGGAGCTGGTACTTGCCGGTCGCGCTGCACGTTGGAAAGTGGCGCGGGTGCTTGTATTGGCCGCAGTGAGCCCCGCAACGCAGAACAACAGGAGAATCAATCAGGAGACTAACATGGCCCCGCAACGCACCGGTAGGGGACGGGGCGAGTGGAGGTCGCTCATGCAGCTGATAATGGTGATGGCGGAGGAGACTGCAGTAGTGTCGTGGCTACATGTTCACCGCGGCTCACAGAGGCAGCACCCGGGACGGGTTTGGATTCAGGAACTCAAATTGGAAAACCAATTCTACGATTTCTGCGATCTGGAAGAGCTGTTGGTGTACTGCGATCCTGTGGCTCAGAGGAATCCACTCCTGGTTTTGTGATGGCAGAAATGCTGAATTCTGCAATTGAGGTAGGCTGGGAAAATGAGGAAATAAATACTGAGTCAATATCATCTTTTTCTTTTGAACCTGGCACTAGACATATAGATACGATTGAGATTCATGAAGAAAGAGATACAGAGAATGGAATACAGGATAGTTTAATTAAGACTGCGACGAGCCAGACAGATACGGGCGAAGATATTTGCATTACTAAAGAGAACTACTGTGAATCTGATGCCGCTGAGGGACATGATGAAAGTGCCACACTGAGGCAAATGCAATATGAGCAAAGTGGCGCAGGTATAGAGGTTAACAACCAACTTGATGGTGGTGGCACCTCGGAAGCAGCTGAGCAATCAGGTTTTATGGAATACCAGACTAAAGAAACTACCATTTCTACTATAGCTCCTGGTGGAGCGTATGATATTGCAGACAAAGCGAGTTTGGAGGAATGTGAGATGGGTACTGTGGATCTACAGAATAATCAGCAGGGCGGAGATGTAATGCAGCAAAAGACTCAGAGTATTCAGCATGCCATGGTGGGGGACCCCGGCACCAACAGTCCTCTGAGGGGGGTACAGGTTCAAAGGCGAAAGGTCCGAAACTGGCAAAAGTGGTTAAAGTATCAAAAGCAACTAAAGGAGGTAAGGGCCGGGGTGGTGGTGTCAAACCTCAAGTTGCCTCTACTGTGGGAAGGTTAAAGGACTCTGTGGCTCAGAGTGTAAAATCTGGTGTGGGGATTGGAATTAGCCCCATACGGAAGTGGGTGGCTTCCAAGGGCGATGTGAAAGCAATTATTTCGAGACTTTCGTATACTGGTAATATGGAGACTGCTGGAAAAGCTGGAGCGGTTGTTGAAGCTGAACAATCAAGCAACACATTAAATAATATGGGTTTTATGCCACAGAATGAGGGTATTGCCTGCTCTGGCAGCTTGGTTGAGGGCAGAGGTAGTATGAATGGGGATTTGCAAGACGTTCATCACTCTGTACCAGTATCTACATATACAGCTTTGACAGTAAGACCAGTAACAACCTCTGTAACTCTGGAACCCTCTCAAATTGCAACAGTGGTAGATCCAGTCTTAGAGGCTCCTACGCTATATGTTAAGCAAGCCAGCAGCCAAAGACCTGGATCCGTATCTATATCTGGGATGACAGTGAGTACTGAAAGGGTCTTTCAGTTGACTGATAGCGAGGAACCATCATTGTCTACAATTTTGCAGGCTTTAATCAATCAAAGAGTGGAGGCCCAAGAATTTTATCAACAAGCCAGGGCGGATAGTAGTGAGATAAAACAAGTACTGGGGGAGGTTACATCTAAGGTTGCTCAACTTTCAACAGAAGTTGTGGAACTGCAAGAGCGCGTTGGAGCAGTGGAAGAGGTTAATACACATACTGTGAATATAACGAACATACAGGAGTCTCAAATTTTGTCAATGCAGACTAAAATTGAAGATCTGGAAAATCGCCAACGGCGCCAGAACCTAAGGATTTTTGGTATACCAGAAGGATCCGAAGGGTCCGACCCCCGGGCCTTTGTTGTCAGTTTGTTTCAAAAGGCATTCCCTGAATTGGAGGACTGGGATATGGACACACAAGTACAGCGAGCACATAGATTGCCTTTGTCAATTAAGCCTGGGAAACAGACTGGGCCTAATTATTCAAGACCAATATTGGTGTTTTTGGGGAATTTTTTGCTGCGGCAGGCAATCTACCTAAAGGCACGCCCAGCAACTCCTGTTAAGCTGGACAATATGTCCATATTTGTACGCTCGGATTTGTCCAAACTTACAATGGATAAGCGTTGGGGCCTGCGGCAACTAATGGATCCCCTGAAAACAGTCTGTTCTCAGGTGTTTCTCCAAGAGCCGGCCCGTCTTAAGATTATTAGAAATGGTCAAGTACATTTTTTTTTTACTGAAGCAGAGGCAAAAACTGCTTTAGCCAAATGGCAGTTGGATCCTAAAAAGTGATCGCTGACAGTTAATACAGTATGGCATAGGTAATAGAGGCAAAATGAATATTTGAATGAATATTAATGTTATTTGGTTATGTTTGCTCTGCCTGCTCTGTTACTTATATTTTTTTTTTTGCATTAGTAAGGGACTTCTAAAACTAAACTAGCTTTCTTACAATATTTTATTTTATTGGGGTGGTGAGGGGGCTGGGATCGGGGGTTCCGGGGAGGGAGAAGGGCGAGGCGCCTTTTAAGCTGTCAGGGGGACAGCAGAGATAGGGGTGATTCCTTCTGGTAGGCACAGGGTGGGGTTAGGAAGGGTGGATGACAGGCAGAGGAGGGTACTGGGCCGTCATCGACCGATGGGGTGGTGGGGTCAGAAGGGAGGGGTGGTTGCTTAGGGAGGGGGGTTTAATAGCCATGTCTTAGTTTACTTAGCTAGAGTAATTTTGGGAAATAGAAAAGGGAAAGGATTACGAGAGAAAGGAGGAGGCAGCTACAGCGAAGATACACTTAAGAGTTAATGTTTGATTTCAAATATATGTGTTGGAACGTAGCTGGGTTGAATCAGGCTAGGAAACGACGATTAGTAATGGAGGAGCTTCGATCATTCAAACCCCATATATTGGGTCTGATAGAGACACATTTAGCGTTTAAGGATAGATCACAGCTTAAACAGTTAGGATTTGATGTTGTAGTATGCACGTCACAGGCAGTTTCTATACGAGGGGTAGCCATATTAAAATCAAAAAATTCTAGAGTAACAGTTTTACGCACATTAGCTGATTCTAAAGGCAGATGGGCAATTGCCCAAGTGATGAATAGGGGGTGCAAATATACAATATGTGTGGTATACGGCCCAAATACGGATTGTCCGGAGGTTATTCATTTTATATGCTCTGAATTGTTGGAATGGGATGGTGACTTGATATTAATGGGTGATTTTAACTGTATAATTGATAAAAAGATTGATACTACTAATACAACACAGCGTGCTAGAATGGGACGGACAAGGGCGGCAATCTTGGAACTCCTGCATTTGCATCAGCTGGAGGATGTTTGGAGGAGGTTAAACCCAAGAGATCCAGGGTTTACATTTTACTCGGCCCCGCACAAACATTATTCTCGGATAGATATGATTTTTACTGCTAGGTCAATATTGGATAAAGCAACTATGGTAGTGTGCCCAAAGATTACTTCGGATCATAACCTGGTGATGTTAATTGTTCAAAACAAGATAGATGATAGGATGCCAAACAGAGAATTCACATTTCCTAGACATCTTTTAAGTAACCCTGAATACGGGAAATGTATGCAGGATACTTTACGGGAATACTTAGAAAATAACAGGGGCACTGCAGCTATCGCAGTAGTATGGGACTGTCTGAAGGCGTATGTTAGAGGGGCCACATTGCAGTTCATTTTAAAGCAGAATAAGCATGCTAACCGGGAGAAGGAACAGGTGTATAAGTTGTTAATAGAGCTGGAGCAACAACATGCTAGAGCCATAATAGCTAAAGACAAGGAGGAACAGCAAATATATTTATACTTGGTGGAAACTAGAGCTAAACTTAATCGCGGGCTGGCGGACAAAGTAGCTATCAAATATCATAAATACCAGGCTAAGCAGTATGAATATGGAGAAAGAATAGGACGTCTGCTAGCCTTACAAATTGCTGATCAGAGGGCTAGATCATATATTAAAACAATTAAAGGGGGGATGGCTTAATGTATATGAAATCAGAAGATATAGTCGAACAATTTCGACTTTTTATGCTGAATTATACGAAGAGTCAGCGTCTACTAATATACAAATAACTATGGATTATATCCAAGAATCGGAGCTGCCGGTCTTGAATTCAATAGACTCTGAGGGGCTGCAATGTGATGTAGGGCTTGGGGAGGTTGATTTAGCATTAAGCTCCTTACCTAATGGTAAGGCGGTTGGCGAAGATACTATTCCGTTGGAGTTTTATAAGCGCTTTAAAGACATCTTGGCACCAGTTTTTATTACTCTGTTTAATAATATTATGAATGGGGAGGATGTTCCCTCGACCTGGAAGATTACTAATATCATAGTATTCCCTAAAAAAGGGAAACCAGTAGAGGAAATGGGTTAGTATCGTCCAATCTCACTGATTAATGCTGACGCGAAAATATTTTCTAAAATGTTGGCTTCCCGGTTGGCCCCAATAATACATCAGCTAGTATCAGGACAGCAGCATGGTTTTGTTCTGAGTAGAGATACAGTGGCACATATTAATACAGCAATTGCTGCATTTGATGTATCTGGCCAACTAAATCAGCAAATGGGGATGATGATGTTGGATGCGGAGAAGGCCTTCGACCGAGTTGCCTGGGAAGCACTATGGTCGATTATGTCATCATTTGGCCTAGGTCAAAGGTATATCTCTGCTGTTCAAAAATTATATAACACCCCGATAGCAGCACTGAAGTTGAACGGTTTGACGTCGGCTCGCTTTTTTATTAGAAGGGGCACGCGGCAGGGATGTCCGCTATCCCCGTTATTGTTCGCATTATATATTGAGCCCTATATAAGACATTTGCTGCATAATTCAAGGATAGATCCCGTTGTGTTGAATGGTATGGAACTCAAATTAACGGCGTATGCAGACGATATTGCTATTTTCACCTCCAATCCAGATGAGGCTATATTGGAAGTTATGCAAGAGGCACAACGTTTTGGCTCATTTTCAGGCTACAAACTAAACGTGAATAAAACTCAGACTATCTTAAACTATCAATCTGTTAGGACAACGCAAGAGTTAGGAATTACAACAACAGCAGTTTATTTGGGAATATGCTTAAGCAGCCGAGTGGAAGAAGTGGTTTTCTTAAATTATGAGCCGCTGCTTAAAACTATTACGGCTAAACTCCGCAAATGGCATCGACTTCCACTTAGCATCTACGGGAGGTGCAACATAGTAAAAATGAATATTTTGCCGAAATTTTTATATTTGTTTCGGACAATTCCCTTAAGAATTCCGTATATTTTTTTTAAGCGGTTAGAGAGCGTAGTAGGTAGTTTTATTTGGGGCTATAGACGTGCAAGAAGAGCACTTAGGTACATAAAATTATCTTACAAACAAGGGGGTTTCAAGCTGCCAGATTTTAAACTGTATTTTTGGGCTGCCTTTGCTGGGCGTATTCGAAGCTTACTTGATGGGCCAGATACTAATTTAGTATGGCTTTCATATCAACTGGCTTATGGACCTAATACTGGATTTCTTCTCTATAAAACGGCAGACCCGAACTACTACAAACGGGTCAAATTTAAGATAATAAGGGACATTGCTAGGATATGGCAGGATATCTGTAAGGAGTATTCGGTCCCAGATTTTCACCCCTATATGAAACTATGGGGTAACCCTATTATGCCTGGTATATTTCATGATGCTATCGGCAAAAATTGGAAATGTAAGGGTGTTTTGCAACTTGGCCAACTTTATGATAAACAGGGGTTTCGATCTTTTGCAACTTTGAAAGAGGAGTTTGGTTTGCAACAGAGTACATTTTTTAAATATTTGCAAATAAGAGATTATTTCATACAGGGTCAGAGGCTTTTAGAGGTATCAAATACCTCAGAAGTAGTAGATATATTGTTTATGACTGAAGGCCGAGGAACTATTGGCAAGGTCTATAATAAGCTGATAGCAGCCGTTGAGGACGATGGGTTACATGCCTCAGAGAAACTCAGTCGGATTTTTCAAATTGAGATAACTAAGGAGGAAGTAAAGGAGTCATTGGAGTGCATAGATGCTGCAGTAACATCAGTTAATTTGAAACTCCAACAACATCGGACAATATTTATGTTATACTACACTCCTGAGCGTATATCTAAATGGAATACTACTCAATCACTGGAGAAAGCTAAGTGTCCTAAATGTCAACTGTATGCTGCAGATTTAAAACACATGTTTGTGACCTGTCCAAGTTTGAACTTATTTTGGGCGGAGGTAACCTTAGCACTTACAATGTTGATAGGGCGGAATGTCCAGATCGGGTGAGAGGGAAATTGTATTAGGGGCTATAAGAGAAATGGGCAATTATTTGAGATCTTTCATTTCCATTTTTATAATTTGCGCACGACTATGTATTGCTAGAGTGTGGATTCAAAACAAGAGCCCAAGTATCAATTAATTTTGGGCTTTACTTAGGCAAATATATGAAATGGAATTAGCTGTTGCTAAAGCCAAAGGTCCACGATCATGGCTTAAATTTAAAAAAACATGGGCTAGCCTCAAATGGAACTGATTAATGAAATGCTATGCTGTCGGATATCCCGGCCTGTCTGATATCTTCCTTTTTATTTATATAAGCTTTCATTTATGATATTGTTTTCTTATTTTATTTGTAGTTTCTTCCTCTTAGGTTATATATGTCTAAATATGTGATATGAGATGTTTTCCCTTTTTTTTATGTGTATTTTAAATTGTTATTACTGAAGTAAATTACATGGCTAAAAAAAATAAAAAAATTAAAAAAAGAAATGTGATTGTTTGCCCTTCTAATAAGAGACCAATTTCCTCAATGACTATTCCATCCAAATTGTTGGAATACACAGTTAATACACAGTTGGATAGCTATCTTAAAACTCAGTTACTACTTTGCTCAACACAAGCAGTTTTTCATCCTTCACTTGGGACCAAGTTAGTTCTGGTTGCTACACGGACTCCATGATATTGGTCCTCGTCAACATATCCACAGCATTTAACATTGTCTTCTACTACATACTGAGCTTTCATGATTTCATATGTGGAGGGATTCTTCCCTTAGAAGCCCTTCTCAAAATCTATATGATTTCCCTGGCCAAGGTTAATGAAGCCCAAAGTTTCCCCTTTTTCTGTTACACTGATGATGCACGGCTAATGGTTCATATCGAGGAACCTTGTTCGCAATGACACCTAGGTTTAGCAACAACATGGTCACCACTGCTCTCTGGAGGGTTAATAGCCATCCAAAGCTTAACCAAGATGAAACCAAAAATCTAATTTAGTCTATTCTTACCCTTAAATGGAGGACTGATGGCTCGACTCCATGGCCACCATTCACCATACCTAATCCTGTTCATCAAGATCGAAATCATAGTGTGATATTTGAACTGCCACATTCTTTTCGACCTCAAGTGACCAAAGTTCTTGTTCATGTGCTCTTGTCTTTAAGAAGGAATTAGGAGAGATTTTTCCTATACTCCTTTATGGGCAGAAAGCATGCTTCATCACCATTTTAAAAATGTGAGTTTCTTGTAAATTGCACAAAAAAGTAATACTATTTCATATGGAAAAAATTAAAAAAATTATTATCATTCATTGTTGTTTTCAGTTTTATAAATTATTACACACATCACTATTTCCAACTCCCTAAGACGTTAATATGGGTTTAAATCTTGGAATAGAAGAGTTGTGCCACAGTAATCAATAAATCTATTATCTGTTTTTTTTATAACTATTTCATCACATCCTGGCAATGGGAATGCTATTTATTTTATCCCCTTCCCCAGCCAAACTCTACAGCTCCTGCCCATCATTCAAAATGCTGCTGCCAGGCTTGTCTGAGGGCTTCTTTACAGGAAACATATTTCAGGTCATAGAAACAATTTACATTGGCTCCCCATTAAGAAACTTTTTTTAAAAGCACTTTGTATTTTCCTTCGGTCCCTGAATCACTCAGGTCTCATTTTTCTGCAGTCTTATTTCTTGTAGAACTAATTGCCGCGGGTGAGCTGCTTGCTGATCAGAGGGGGCTGCGAGTGTTCCTGTGCCCCTCCTGACACCCGCTAAACCTGGGGCGCGCCTGTTGGCTCCTTCACCAACCGCATCACGGACCCACACTCTGGTGGGACTACCAGTCCCAGAGTGCAACGCGTGGCCACAATCATCCACAGCTGGGAGGGAGGCGCTGCCTGAAGCCTCTTAAGCGCCGCTTGTAGCCCGCGTCGCGGGCCGCGCCCGGGCCATGGGCGGGCCCATCTGCCCGCGTCAGCGCCAGGAAAAGGCGGGGCGGGGCCCAATCCCTTGACTGTGTGTTTGGGTGCGGAAAGGCTGGGAAGGTACCCTCGGATATTTAACAACAATTGGTATCGTATGTGTAATGTAAATGTAATGTTCTGTACCTGTGTTCAATGTTAGCTGAGTCACTGAGTAAGGCTGACAGACCGGAGGAGGAATAGAGAAAAACAGGGGTCAATTGGGCGGCGTTCAATTTTGCTTAGCAGATTTGTAACGCTGTACTCCTTTTCATTATACGAACAGAGCACCACGTAACATAACTTAGAGTTAATAGAGCAGTAGTTGAGGGGAAATGGGTAAGAGGAAGTGTCATGACAAGGCCCAGGGCTCGGATAATTCCAAAAAGAAAAAGAAGTCGATGGGGGCAGCTTGTCATGACACCATGGATCGCATTGAGTTAATTTTAACAGAATGTCAGGCAATTGTGGATCAGGATTCCCCACTCTCACAAACTAGCAAAAGTAATGACAATAATCCTGTTGAGCCCCAGGATGAGAACAGTGGAGATTCTATAGCCCCTGTAGCCCTTAATGTTAGTAAGCCTAGTGTTTCGCATGGGGAGCCCCAAGTCAAACGCATCCCCCACATGTTCACCCAGAAGAAGAAAAGGAACAGAAGAGAGAGACTAAGTGGGCAGCTGACTGTAGAAGAGAACCAAGTTGCACAGGCCCAAAGTGGCCAGTTAAGAGAGAAGACAGTTCTTGCCGAGTCAATTATGGTAGAATGTCACAACAGGTATGATGTCCTTACTATGCATGACCCGGTGACTCCAGGGGACATTGATACCACTCAGGAACAAGTACAGAATGTCTCTTAAGTCGAAATATTAGCATTAAAGCAAGTTATTGAGACTTTAAAAAATGAGGTAGTTGTACTCAGGAAAGAGGTTTCCACTCTGACGAAGTTAGTATCATCTAAGATGGAGGAATACCATAGGCCATAAAGTATGGCCCTATTGCAGCCTCAATCGCCAATAGTAATTAGGTCAGCAGGGTCTCTCCCCAGAAATAGATTAGAGAACCAGTATGTTGATACATCAACTTCAAATATTAGACCAAACACTCAACATCAGAAAACAAGTTCTGGGTACTGCCCCCAGAGGCTCACCGATAAAGTAAACACTAGTAATACAGCGGCAGATTCTTGCACCGGGATAAACTCATGGGGATTAGGCAAAAACAAAGCAATATTTGATGGCAATCTTGCTATGAGGTCGGTGAGGGACGGGGTATACAGGAAGCAGGGGGACCAGAGTGTGGGGAATGGGATCTACCTCACGAATGTCCCAAAGCTGACTCGGGTTGGGGCAGAAGATCAAGATTCATTGAAAAATAAGGTCATTCACTGGCTGAGATCCTCACGTCATTCTTATTCCATAATAAGAGAAGATGTTAAATATACGAAAAAAATCCCTCAACCGGGGGTAGCTAAAGATATGATTGAAGTGGGGTTCTTTGACAAAGCCATGATTACAGGCCTACTTGCAATGGAGTCCCGTACCATTCCTATGGAAAATACAACAATCCAAATTAAATATAGGCAACCCCAGGTCCCAGAGCCGCCACATTCAACAGTAAATTTGGGAGATACCAGCCCAGACCAAGACAGAGGTAACATTATTAATGATTTGAAGTGACTACAATTAACCGTAAGTGGTCTGCAAAAAGCAGAGAATTCGCAAAACCTATCATTGCCCAAAACAGTAGGTGTGGTCGAGAGGAGGGCGAGTGAGGCTAGCTTCCGAGTGGGAACAGATAATAATATTCCAAATCAAAATATACTGAATAAAGCTAAAGGGCCACTGTTCCCCCGGATCTTAGACAGCCACCTGGCCAGTGTGGTAGGTGACACGGCCAATGATCCGGAGTCAGAGGACGGGATAATCTCTGTCTCTGACTTCCGGATTTTGGTATGGAATGTGGCTGGGATTCAGAAGTTACAATCAGACCCCGATTGGTGTAGTTTTGTGGATTCTTACGATCTTATCCTCTTTCAGGAAACCTGGAGTCTGGCCACCCCCTATAGAAGTGGCTATTCAGTTTATGCAATCAACGCCAAAAGGAAAAAGCAGGGCAGACCATTTGGAGGCCTTGCAATTTGGGTGAAAACTACACTAGGGGCCAATGTTAGGTTGCTTAATGTGGATACACTGGACATTCTGGCCATTGAAGTGACCTTGTACTCAGGGTGGAAGGCTAGAATTTTTAACGTCTACAATAGAGTAGACAGTGCAAAGGAGGAAACAGACACAATACATAGGTTAGACGAAGCCCTGTTGAAATATTCAGATAATAGCCCTACTATAGTGGCAGGAGATTTTAACTGCACCTTTGAACCCCTTATTTGTACTCCTCTTGATTTAACGGAGGATTGGAATCGTTTATGGTCTATTCCCCCACAAGACCTTCCACCAGTAAGGTGGTCAAAGAGAGGCGCACAGGTTGTTGCGTTCACTTTACAACACGAACTAAGAGCTACTAATGGTAGGGCAAAGTCAGACCTGAAAGGGGAACACACGTATAATAGGCCTGGCAAAACAAGTCAAATTGACTATTGTCTTATTACCCCAAATCTTTGGCCTTTTGTGGTCGATATGTCAGTGGTGAAAAGAACGGAAAGTGATCACCATGCTCTTGCCCTTTCGCTGACTATAGATGGTCCGCTGAAATCAAACAATATGACACATGCGGAAATGGGTACACTTACTTGTGCTAATAATCAGAAAGCCCTGAAGTGGTCGTGGGTAGAGAGCCATCCGGAAGCCCTGGAAATGGTGAAGGAAAAAGCGAGGCATCTAATCAAGGATCTGAGCGCTCTTTGTTTTAATGATGCCGTCATGACAGTAGGGTCCACCCATGATCGTTTTTTTAATGAGATTAGAACTTTATTGAGTCAACCTAAAAACCCAAGCAGTATAGGGGCCCAATGTGTTGGCAGGAAGTGTGATACTAAGTGTTTAACCAAGAATGCAGGAAGGCAAAGGGGGCGCTGATTGCTGCACTAAAGCAAGGGTTCCATGTAGAAACTTCCATCTGCAGAGTTGAATATAAAAGGGCCATTGATAGAGCTAAAAAAGAGTGGGAGGGCTCCTTATGGACCTCTCTACACACTGCCCTAACAGACAGAGATCCTAAAAGGTTCTGGAGACAAGCTACACTCTGGTTGAGGGGGGAACGTCCCACTCTTGAATATACGGTTCAACCTGAGGAGTGGGTTGCTCATTTTGGTTCCCTCTACGGAGAAGACCCCTGTATAGTTAGTGAGGTATTAGCAGGGATGGCTTCATCCGGGGTGCATGAAGAGAGTAATCTGGTCATTACACCAGAAGAAACATTAACGGCAATAGTATCTTGCGTCCCGGCACGTGCCCCAGGACCCGACAGAATACCTAGTGATCTCTTTAGAGAAGACAGAATGCTATGGGGTGTGTATATAAATTTGGTGACCAATTTGATATTGAAAGGTGCCCCTATTCCCCCCTCTTGGAGGATAGCTGAAATAGTACCTATTTTCAAGAAGGGGGATAGATCTTCACCACTGAGCTATAGGCCAATCAGTCTTATAGATTCATTGCAAAAAAAATTCTGTAAGCAGGTACTGGGAAGGGTCCAGAAGTGGATAAAGGAGGCTAACATTCTGAGTGATTTTCAGGCGGGTTTCCGCCCTAAAATTAGTACACTGGATCAGGTGTTTCGATTAATCTGTATCTACTGGAAAGAAGTGGCTATAAAGGGTGGAAAGCTCTATGTGGCTTTTGTCGATCTGCGTACAGCATTTGACATAGTCCCACATGAAAAACTCTAGAGGGTTCTCTATGATATGGGCATTCCAACAAATATTTTAAACATTTTAATTTGCTTACACTCAGAGAATTCAGCACAGGTCAGGTGGGGTCCTAATAGCCAAGTAACAGAAACCTTCCCGGTCAAACGCGGAGTGAGACAGGGATGCGTGTTGGCACTGACCCTTTTTACTATTTTTATAAATGGGGTTGTCCAGTTTCTAGATAGAGATGGTTGTGACGCCCCAAAGATAGGGCTACGAAGAGTTCCGGCATTATTATTTGCTGATGATACCCTTTTAATTTCAAAGTCTCCGCTTGGGTTGCAGCAACTTTTAAATGATTTTTTAAATTTTTGTAAGGAAAGAGGGCTTAGTCTAAACGAAACAAAGACCAAATTCATGATTTTTAATAGGGGCAGAAGTGTAGTGAAGACTAGGCCAATGTGGGCGGGCAAAACCAAATTGGAACAAGTGGAGGCATTTGACTATTTGGGGATTCGGCTTACCCCGTCCATTAACTGGCACCCACAGGTAGAAAAATCTAAATTACATTTAATACACCAATGTGCACACATAAGCAAAATTCACAGGAAGACAGTTACTAGGCAGATTGCCCCTGCCCTCGAGATTTATAAAACTAACGTTTTGGGTGGGGAACTTTATGGTGCTGAGTTGTGGGGCACAACTGCCATAGCCTCTCTATCTACAGTAGAAAATCGATTCTTAAGATCACTGGTTGATCTCCCCGCCAGTACTCCCTTGGTGCCTCTATATCTCGATACAGCACACAAACAATTAAAGCATAAAGTAAATTATAAAATGTTATCGTTCTGGCACAGGCTTTGGACGGTAGCAGAGCTGGACCCATACTGAGAGGCTTTGAAGGACCTCTTAGGATCTCCCCAGGTAGAGACTTTAAGATGGTTCTCTTGCTTACGTGATTTACTTGGGAGGTTAAAGATGGACAGCTTTTGGCTCAGCCCTGATTCCATGAGTGGTATTTTGAGGGAAGAGCTGAAAGGAATGTACTGGAAAAAAATATTCCAACTAGAACTAACAGGATATTCCACAGGGCTAACAAAAGATTTTTTGCTGCATAAATCAATTCCATTGTTTGAAGCATCAATAGTAGAAATTACTCCTCCAGTGGCAAGAAAGCTCTTTTTACAGTTCAGATATAAGACCTTACCTACCAAAGCATTTTTCTCAGGATGGAGCGTGAGTCCTTTGGTAGATGATTTATGTCCTGCGTGCAAAGCCTGTACTGAATCTATTGTCCACATACTCTTTTTCTGCCCTCATTATGCATTGTTAAGGAAAAAATGGATAACACCCCTGTGCCGATCCATTGGTCCTGGACATTATTTAGAAATCTTGAGATTATTATCAACAGATACACGCAGATTGATAGTATTTGGTATTTCTCGGTTTCTTTTTGCCATGTGGATCAGGCGGGGAAGTTAATGCAATGAATTTACTTTAGCCGTTTTTCTGTTGCATGATTATGTCAACTTGATAATGAATTGTTGCTACTTGGGTAGTGAAGAATTTAGTTTGATTAACTATTTTTTAGGATTTTATGAATCTTAATCATGGGTTTTACATATGCTGCTAACTCGGAAATGAATTGTTGTATTAAGTGTAGTGGAACTTTGATGAAATCTGGTGTTTTATATATTTGTACTGTTATGCACTTTTTTGGATCTCTGAGATAGTAATAAAGTAAAATAATAATAATAATAGTAGAACTAATTGGAATGAAATTGTAGATCAAAACGTCTTGATAACACGTGCCCCACAGATGAAATCAAATAGAATTGGTGGTAATTCTTACCTTTTTTTCAACTACTGAAAATTGGAGCAAAAAACCTCTCCTCTTGTGAAACACTAAGGGGCCGATTCCGATCCGGGTCAGAAACCGTACCGACCGACACGGACCTGGAATGGAGACCGACCGACACGTTCCGGGGCCGTACGACCCGCGCAGTACGATGCAATGCGTGTGAATTACAACCGACTCGTACGGAACACAAGCCGCCCGACCGAACCGTACGGGAAACAGTGTTTCGCCAGTAAACGGGCCTGGAACCGTACCCACCGACACGCATCAGGAATGGACGCGACCGACACGGACTCGCGCTGTACGACCCGCATAATATGATGCAATGTGTGTACAACGAGACCGACTCGCACGGAGCACAATCCGGAAGACCGAGACGTACAGAAAACAGTGACTACCAAACAGTAGACTGCTTTGCGTCCAACTCGTTCGCCAACAAAGAAACACAGCAGAATGTCAGTGTGACAGACTCGGATTACCCCACAAGAGCCACTGGCAGCGTCCGTCCCAGTCAAATGAACGTCTCCATCACGCCCACCAAAACCTAAGGAAAAAAGACCAAAAAAGGACCAAACAAGCAATGACAAAGCCAATAAATAAAAAAATAAAAAAACATGGGACTAAGACACACCCACAACTCCACATACATAAAGACCAAAATCCACTCCCATGATCCTTTGCTATTTTCAAACACATGACAGCAGAGGAGACAACTACACTGCACTCTGAGCAACACCCACACCTCACCCACCACACAACATCCACACCATTACCACCTCCTAAACACACTCACAACAAGCAAGAGAAACTGACACCCACTCACCCTGACTTACACCCTCACACACACATCAACCACCACAACCACCCAGCACCATGCCCCCAAAGAAGAATCCAAAGTTCACAGATAGTGAGTTGGTAGTCTTCGTTGATGAAATACTCCGAGTAGAGCCACATTTATTTGGAACCTTGGTCCAACAGACCCCCATGTCACAGAAAACAAAGATGTGGGAGAGGATCGTCGACAAGGTGAACGCACAAGCACCTTGCCTGCGCACAAAGGATGATATCCAGAACAGGTATTTTGATGTGCGCAGGAGGGTCAAGAAGCTCATAGGCAGAGACCATGCCTTGAGCCAGCACACTGGCAGTGGCCCTCCTGCAAAACCAACATACTTCACGTCCTGGGAGGAGAAAGTGCGGGCCATACTCCCACCGGAGGGCATCCATGGATTAACAGGAATACCAGAGCCTGGTGAGTACACAACCAATCTAGTCAATATTGTGTGGCAACACACACACATCACTGCCAAGGGGACATTGAAAACAAGTAGCGTCAGCAAATCCAATTTAAGCCCGACAAAATGTAATTCTGTGATGTGTATGCCAGTTACACAAACGCAACAGCTGCTATTTCAGAGTAATATAGAACTAGGTCATAACATGTAAAAACCTAACAACAAATACAGCAAGGCATTGGCCCTAAACACCAACAAACACTGTCAGCCATCTTGCCAGCACTGTTACACCACCTCCCAGGGAAGCTGAGTCACAGGAAGGAAGGTCAGGGATGCTGGGAGGGTGGGTGTAGCCAAAAGCTTGATGGGAGTTGTAGTCACAGACACCAGACCCCCTCACACATGGTCCATCAAGTCCACCCTGAACTATGTTCACCTCACAGGGAGTGGGAAAGTACTGCCAAGATGGCTGACTCTGGGCTCTGCTGTGGGGAGCACAAGGCCCTGTTGGGAGTACTGCTCATACAAACACCAGGGCACCACTGTCAGCCATCTTGACAGCACTGTTACACTACCTCACAGAGAAGCTGAGTCACAGGAGGGAAGGTTGGGTATTCTGGGAAGGTGGGTGTATCAGATAGCATGATGGGAGTCGTAGTCACAGCAATACTCCTCCTCCCACATGGCCCATCAAGCCCACCCTGAACCAAGCTCACCGAACAGGGAGTGGAAAAGAACTGCCAAGATGGCTGACACTGGGCTCTGCTGTGGGGAGCTCAAGGCCCTGTTGGGAGTACTTCTCATACAAATACCAAGACACCACTGTCAGCCATCTTGACAGCACTGTTACACTACCTCACAGGGAAGCTGAGTCACTGGAGGGAAGGTTGGGTATTCTGGGAAGGTGGGTGTATCAGATAGCATGATGGGAGTCGTAGTCACAGTCAATACTCCTCCTCCCACATGGCCCATCAAACCCACCCTGAACCAAGCTCCCCGCACAGGGAGTGGAAAAGAACTGCCAAGATGGCTGACACTGGGCTCTGCTGTGGGGAGCACAAGGCCCTGTTGGGAGTACTGCTCATACAAACACCAAGACACCACTGTCAGCCACCCTGACAGCACTGTTACACTACCTCACAGGGAAGCTGAGTCACAGGAGGGAAGGTTGGGTATTCTGGGAAGGTGGGTGTATCCGATAGCATGATGGGAGTCGTAGTCACAGCCAATACTCCTCCTCCCACATGGCCCATCAAGCCCACCCTGAACCATGCTCACTCCACAGGGAGTGGGAAAGTACTGACAAGATGGCTGACACTGGGCCCTGCTGTGGGGACCTCAAGGCCCTGCTGGGACTTGTGCTCCAACAAACAACAGGACACCACTGCCTGACATCCAGAACTTTAACTTGGACTCCCTGTAATGGAAGCATCCTACAAGGGGGATTAGCTGGCCCCTGTGGGAGAAGGTGGGCCTGCAAGTACACCAAATACCAGCAATCCCGCAAATACACACACCTCCACAGCAGGAACAAAGACACCCCTTGGGACCACTCACACAAAAAGTAAATGCCCAGGCGAGATGCCTGACACATTGGCCAGACGTAGGAATTGGCTGCAAGTCACACCAATGCACTTGCCCCCTCAAACCCCTTCACACTGACAGCCATCGCAACTGTATGTATCCTCTCACTGTCTGGGCCTGCAGTGTGGCAGGGGTGCCCCCTGGCCTGGTTGTGAAGGTGTGTGCCCTCTATGACAATTGGGGAGGAGTAGGCATAGCACATACCAAAAGCCACACCCCAAACCACATATACACCATTCACAGGTGACACATGATAGTGAATGGAATGGCCACAGCAACATAGCTGACACCGTAGCATGGTGTCATTTACACAAGGCACTGTGGTGATCTGCACTCCACTCCTACATCATGCAGCGTTGATTGCATCCCCCACACAACACTCCCCTCACTGTCATTGACACTTGCAACACAAGGAGTAACCTGGCCTGGGCAGGAGTAGGCATACAACTCACAGCAGCCTAAGTCAAACACACAAACCTCTGGCCCTCTCTCATGAGCATGGGATAGTCTGCGATCTGCCGTTGTAAATACCCCTTACCATGGAGGACATTGACCACATAAATGACATCATCACTCACAGAACTCTGCCCCAACATCATCAGCTACGGATAACACCATCCAATGTGTGAAATGATATGTGAACTAGGGACACACACAACAAAATAGTATCTCCACAGTGAATGAAGCCATACCGTACTGTGACCATGTTGTTCAGACACAACAATGTTACTCACAAATACAAGCACAAATGCCAGCACACAATGTCCAAACGTGCTACACATTGCAAGTGGAAGTGCATTTATGTCATTGTTAAAGTACGAATGTTGAGAGGAGGGACACACCTGTGTCAGGCACATGAGGGCACATGAGTAGCAATGCCTATGTACAGTCAAACAATCATGAAAGGAGATGTTCATGCACACAGCCCTACGTGCCCATCAAAATGCTCCAGCATCAAATGACATTGTGCTAAACCAAAATAGACACCCGTCACTGACAATGTAGGACAATGCAATGTAAATACACTCATCATGATGTGCAGTGGCAACTAATGTGTGTGAACCGTTGATGTGTGCAGAAACATTACATACATTGTGTGTCTCTTACACCCACAGGAGATGCTGGGGACCCAGCAAGAACAGAAGACGAATCCCAGCCCCAGACTCTGGATGACCCTGACCTCCCCGGCGTGGATGCCTCTCCTGGACCACCTGCAAACACCTCAATCACCCCTGTCAACACAGCCAGACCAAGGCAACAGGACAACGACGGCACAGGTACACAGGGCACCCAGGAGCTGACGGACAACAACACCAGTGCCAACACAGACAGGGGCCCAGTGTCGCCTGTGCCTGCCAGGGCAGGTCCTGCCCGTGTGGGCAGGGGTGGTGTGAGGGTGGTCAGGGTGAGGCCACGGCCTGCAGGAAGATCCACAGTTGGGACGCATCATTGATGCGTACCAGGAAAGCACCGGAGGATTTGGCCAGGTTGTGGGGATCCTCAGGGACATGCAACAGCAGCAGGCTGCACATCATGCCAGAATGGACTCCCACATGACCCGGATGGAGTCCAAAATGGACAAAATTGATGAACTCACGGCGGTGCATAGGGACATACTGACATGCCTCCGCCAGCTAGCCAACAACATGACCACACCTCCCTGTGTGCCCACTACATCTGTTGCCACTACATCAGCAACTGCCACAGGGAGGGAGGTGGACTCTGGCGGAGAGTCCTCTGCACCGCAGCAGCCTGCACTTGAGGGTCCCCTTGAGAAGAAGAAGAGGGGTCGTCCGAAGAAGGACAAGTAAGAGGCAGATGGCCATGCATACCCACCAGGACGTGACTACCTGTTCTAGACATCATCCAATGTGTGCAAAGCGTTCACCTTGTTGACTGTCGCTAAACTCCCACACATGTGATGGAGGGTCTAAGTTGGACCAATGTTCCAAAGGACTGTGGACTTTACTCTAGAAATTTCATCAATCAACACTACCAACTGCACTGTGAGCTTTGGATTCCTATTGCACTGTACAGCACTTTCACTTACGTATAACTTACAAACACATGCATGTAAATAAATTCACTATAACACAATACATGCCTCTGTTGTGACTGAAACTTGGTTTGTGTTATTGAGAGGATGACCTGTGAAAAGATGTCTGTGCATGTGAACTACTACAGCTATGTAAACACAGTCATGTGAGTCATGGTGATGTGACACATATGAGGTAGACACCCCACTACGTCAACACAACACATACTTACCATGCCCATCTAACTCATCGTCCTAACTTATGTGAACAGAGAATGCAGTGGGATGCATATACACAACACCCTTCTTGAGTCTGTGGCAAGATGCCCACAGGTACAGCATGCAAATGAATGTTGGATGTGTGGAGACCGACAACGCACATCCCAAAGTGAAGCACAGGTTGATTACACATTTGCAACATGTTGATGCCACCACAGATGCAAGGTAATCCCACGTGACAGTGGCCACACAGTCACCAAGTGTGGAATAATTAAAGTCCAGGGGTGTGTGGCACATCACTTGTTGGTAGACGACTACTTCCACCCTGGAACTGGATTCTGGGAGTCGGGGTCAGAGTTGACCAAACAGCCAAAGTACCCTGTGAAGGACAGAAGAACACGATAGAACAGCAATGCACATGCCCGAAACATGTCACAAGATACCCACACAAAACCACGTAATCATGTCAACACTGTTGAGGAGTACAGACTACCTGAAAGGACACATCACTGCACGCATCCAGTCAAGTAGCACACAGCCACACTCACCCAGCAACTGAGCACCACCAACACATATCAGGCAAACACAATACATTGACAAAACATTCCTGTATACTCACATTCAGGCGAAAAGGTTGTTGATGAGCTGTGTGCGGACATCACCCTCATCATCATCATCACTGGCATCGTGGCCCAGGCCAGGATCCTCCACAGGTGGCAGATGTTGGTCATCGTCATCCTGGATGAGAGGCAACTCCTTCCTCACTGCCAGGTTGTGTAGCATGCAGCAGACCATGATGATTTTGCACACCTTAGCAGGTGCATATGGGAGGGCCTCTCCTGTCTTGTCCAGGCAGCGGAAGCGGCTTTTCAGGTGACCAAATGTCCGCTCGATCACTCTCCTGGTCCGACCATGTGCCTCATTGTAGCGCATCTCTGCTGGTGTCACAGGGTTCCTGAGGAGTGTCAGCAACCATGGCATGTTGGGGTATCCGGAGTCACCTACATACAGACAATTGCACATTAGTTGAGTTTGAAAAGAGCGTGGAAAACAACATTGCCAAACACACACAATGTCAAACAGTCAGTACACACCGACAAGCCAGGCACGCTGGTTCTGCATCTGTGCCATCATCCTCGGGATGCGACTAATCCTCATGATGTACGCATCGTGCGCAGAACCGGGGAATCGTGCACACACATGTGAAATAGACATGTCCGCCAGACATACCACCAGAGCATTAATTGAATGGAAATGTTTCCTGTTCCGGTATGGCAGCTCATGTGCCTGTGGTGGTACCAAAGCCACATGTGTCCCATCAATGGAGCCGATGACATGTGGCATCCTCCCCAGTGCATAGAAGTCACTCTTGATGTCAGTGAGTTGTTGTGGGTTAGGGAAATGGATGTAGAGGTTCAGGAAAGTTAACATTGCCTCCAACACATCGCGAAGCACACGGCTGAACATAGTCTGTGACATCCCACCAGCAGACGCCACAGTGTATTGAAAGGTACCGGTGGCAAAGAAGTGTAGGGCTGCCATCACCTTCACCTTGGGGGTCAGCGCTGTAGGGTATGGCCGGCCAGGTTGCAAATGTGGGGCCAACTGCTCCGCCAAATCCTCAATCAGTGGCCTGGTGAAGCGGTACCGTCGGATGGAGTCACGTTCAACCATGGTAGCAAGGTCAGGGAACGGTCTATGGACAGCTGGTCTCCTGCAGTACATAGGTGAGCAAAGAAAGATAGTAAGTTCCCCTACCTATGTGGCACTGACCATGCTAAATTTCACAAGATACATCATAAAAAGACACAAGTGCTTTATGTGTGTGCTGTTGTGTATGGACACATATGTCACCTACATGCCCATCATCTCACATCTCATCTCAACATGTGTACACATTAAGTTCCATGTTGTGCTGTGTCAACTCAATGGGCTGTGTCACAGTACATCTGTACTGATTTCACATACCAAACACACACCACAGTGACAAGTGAGGACAGATGTCTTCCCTGCATCACAGCTCCTTGACAGGCAGATACTCAGGGACCTTGTATTGCCACACGGACACTGGCATGATGTGGCGTATCATGTACACGACACTACACGCCCATGACTCCCACAGGAAGTGGCCCCTGATGTCTCTGCAGGACTTACATGGACATCTGTGACACACAGACACAACATCAATGTGCATGCACAAACCACATGGATGTGGAGACTGTCTACCATTGGGCACATGGAATCTGAGACATCTGAAACACAATATGCGCACAGACTGTGGATGTACATCACAATTGTGGCACTGGAACACCCTGTGACACACATACCATCCCACCTAAGAGTCAGGGTGTATGTAACATGTCATACACAAAGTCCCCCTGGAACTGTGTACATGCCTCAAGCTCTGAACTGTACTGCTGTCTATTACAGTGGTAATGTGCATGAACACACAAAGGAAGCTGTCCCCATGAACCCTTGCACAGTCTGGGAGTGGCTGCCACAAAGTGCTACACAACAAATCATATGTTGACCCCCATACACACACAGGTAATGCAGCCTTACATGCCTTTGGATACACTGTGTCACAGGCTGTGGTGTTGTAGGTGTGCACCTGAGTCCCTGGCAAGTAACAGTGGGTGGCATCCGTTAGCCAGTGACACCAACAGTGGCAGACGCGGGTGACTTCAGGAAAGACGCGTCGTACAGTACGAGACCAATCCGTGCGCATGCCTGGCCCATAGATTGTAATGGGGAGAGACGCGGGTGACTTTATCACAGACGCATCGTACACTTCGAGACCGATCCATGCGCATGCCTGGCCCATAGATGGTAATGGGGAGAGACGCGGGTGAGTTTTCAAAAGACGCGTCGTACACCCAGGGACCGAGCCGTGCGTAAGCATTGGCTATTGACTATCATGGAGACGGGTGCGTGTTGTTTTTCAAAATACGCGTCGTACAGTTAGGTACCGAGCCCTGTGCATGTATTGGCTATGGCCTGTCATGGAGACGGACGCGGATTCGAAACTTGTACGAATCATGAGCCGAAAATTCAGTTGGCTCACTACAACAATGTTGCAATTTCAATGGTGTTATGAAGTTGAAATTTTAAACGATGCGGAAGGCGTGTACGACTTGTGCAATTCCATGGATTGGCCAGATTCATTAGATGCAAAGTGTCGGACCTATTGCATTGTACGCATGGGACAGATTCTGACTCTGCAGCACAGATATAAGGCTGTCTGTGGCCCTGAAAGCTCACTTGCCTGCACTACATGCTACAGATTGACATCTCTCTGCTACCACTGCTGCTGTCTCTGCATCCTCTGGCTTCAAGAATGGCACTTACTGTGGAGAGGGCCCCAGCCTTCACAGAGGAGGAGAACCAGGCCCTGCTGGACAGCCTCCTTCCACAGTACAGCAAGCTGTATGGGAAACCAGAGAAGCAGGTGAGTGTGCAAACCACATCCTTTCTCATTGTGCATGTTGTCTGACTAGCAGTACTAGCATTGTGTACACCAGTGGCTAGCATGCTCACTGAGTAGTTGTCACCCCCAAAGTGTGTAGTTACATGTACTGAACAGGTACTGTGCTGACAGAGTGCAAATTGAGTAGTTTGTCATTCCCAGGCAATGTTTGCATGTTGTAACTGCTGGACAACTGTGCATTACCATGGTTGCACTACCTGTGTACATCTTGTGCCCCTGTGATAGAGACATGTATTTCCAACTGTGTGATGCACAAATATGTTGCATGTGTAGTGATGCTCTTCTAACTTTGTCATCCTCACAGGTTGATGCCCATCAGAAGCAGGATATCTGGCTGACCATCACCCGGGCAGTACGATCTGTGGGGGGTCTACAGGTGCCGCATCCGCAACTGCCAGAAGAGGTGGCAGGACCTTCGTGGCTGGACCTGGAGGATCGCAAGAGTCCAGCTGAAGCTGTCGCCTCCTCGCAGGAGGGGCGGATGATGGACTCTGACCCCCCACATGCTCCGGATTCTGGCGGTGGTCTTCCCTGACCTGGATGGGCAGTTGAAGGCTGGATAGCAGCAAGGAGGGGGTAAGTGCTAGCCTTTTCTGTGACCTTTGTCTCACATGCTGTTTGCACTCCTTTAGGCTGGTTACACTCCCACAGTGCGTCTGTCTGCTACAACAAGAGTCATGTTCCTCAATTGTGTTATGCCCCATCCTCATCTGATACACAGGTGTAGCCCTTTCAGTCTGTGACTTCTGTCACTTGGGTTCTGTGTCCTTGCTGTTAACTAAGGTTAAAGTTGGGGACAGCATCTGCTACAGGGACTTTGTTGTGGGCTTCATGACTGGGTCAATTGGTTACACATTTGCCAAAATCTGACATGTACTGTGTGTGGTCCATTTATATGTGTCCAACTGCTGATCTGACTCACCACATGTGTCTGGGGTATTTACAACACACCCATGCAGCAGGTGAGACCAATGTTGGGGCCACAGAAGAATGTACATCATGTGTGTCACACATGCATAGCCACCTGCCTAGTGTTCAGGGTAATCCCATGTTGCACAGGGACCAGGACAGGTATACCCTCTCCAGCAATAATTAGCATTTTGCTCTCCTACTCCTGTGTGTCATCCAACATGTTGGACATTGTGTAATGTGCACTCAGGTGTCTGCCTCTGTGTCATTGTGGACTGGCCTAGCTTTTCGGACTATTGGAGTGTGACACAGTTTGGGGTGTGCAGCCATCTGAGATGTGGCTGTTGAATCTGCACATGGGGTAAAACATATATGTATCATCACTTGAGTGTGCCCAATGGTCATTTCAACATTCAAGTGCAAGCAGCTCATTATCGTTCTCATCAGCCTGTGATGTGTACATGTGTACAGAGTTGTGTTTGCACTTACTCAGATGTCACATGTGAATGACGTGGGTGCATCAGAGTCCTAATGATGTGGGTAGCAAGGGGTGAACATGTGCACTTGACAGCTACCGAGCTTGCATTCCCAAAACATCCATGATTTTGGCACAGTGCAGACTGCTGTTTTTGGTATGCACTGCCCCTGTGACAGGAGCCAGTGATGACTGATTTGCCAGACATGGCTGTGCCATGGCATACCACTTGCAATGGTGTATCCTGCAGTATTGTGAGATGTCATGCATGCACCCCATTGTAACATTGACTATCAAGACATGACGCCATCATGGTGTCTGGTGATGAGTGATGAACCATTATATCGACAATGACTCTGCCCATCCCTTTCCCTGACACATGTACTGAGTAACTGGCAGGAGAAGGGATATGTGTGTAGTGACACATTTCAATCTTAACTCCTGGAAGTTGGACAACGGTCTATGTGGTGCATGTGTGCACACATGATTGTTGCCATCCTACATGCACCACATAGATGGCTCCATGTATATGAGGGATATGAGGGGCATGGTTGAGTGGCAGGCCGACAAGTGGCTAGTTCAAATATGTGTCAGCACTTTTTGCAATGTTTAGCAACTGATGCCAAGGCTTGATCTGTAATGTGCTGTACTTACTGTGGTGTGTCAGGTCAATACAGGTGACTGATGTGGATCTGTTTTTCATGATTGTTTGCAGATACATCTATGGCCACAGGAGGAGACAGCTCCACGGACCAGGAGGAGCCGCAGAGCCAGACTGGGTCAGCTGCCGAGGAGTCGGAGGAACCCAGTGGCACGGAGGGTGAGGGGAGCCACACCGAGGAGACCTCAGTGCCATCCACCTCAGCTGAGGAACACAGCAGCTCGGATGATGACTCCCTTGTGGAGGCGGGTGTCAGCAGCCACCAGACACCAGCTAGCAAGTCTGTCCCCGCCACCACCACCACCATCACCACCCTCCCATCTGCTCCCATCCCTGAGGTCCGTGGAGGGTCCCGTGTTGGGGCCCATGTCTCCTTTGTGCCAGGCACCGCACCCCCTGCCCCTGTCTCCCCTGATGCCCTGAGTGTGGAGTCTGTGGACTTGCTTAAGCGGCTCTATGTAGGGCAGACATCGATGCTGAGTGTCCTCCATGCTCACACCAGTCTGTTGACACAACTGGTGTCCTTCATGGAGGGCATCTCATCTAACATGTCTGCCCTACAGAGGACCAATCAGTCCATGGCCTCCTCACTGACAGCAGCAGTGTCCCTCCTCCAACAGTCCCTCACCCCTCCTACCTCTGCCCCATCCACAATCCCCACTACCCTACCTGTCCAACACACACACACACCGGCACAGGCAAGCACCACCACAGACACGAGCAGCACACGGACATGCAAGCCCAAATCCCAATGCACACGCATGCACACTCAGGGGACTGATACCACACACACAGGGGATGGGGCCCAGACACACACACAGGCATCCATGAGCACTCCGCAGTCCTCAGATACCTCTCCCTCCAAAACCCCTTCCCTTGCCTCACCTGCAACCCCCCCTCTCAGAAGCTCTTCCTCTGTGACCTTGGCCTCTTCCCCACAGATCCATCTGATCCTACTCACAAGGGGAAGAGGAAGTCACCACGCACAGAGCGGAGTTCCCCTGCCACACGGACACCCTCCCCCACCCTCCCTGGTCCCATACGGAAATCCCCCCGGACCAGGAAGAGCAAGGCCCCACCAAAATCACACAGTTCCACCACACAGTCTCCATCCTCCAGCCCCCAGGCCACCACTCCACAGGTTCCCCCGCCACACCCTGCCCCAGGTTCCCACACACACCGATACCACATCTCCAAAATGATCAGGCCCTCCCCCGGCACATGCACTTCCACCCCCACCCCACACGCTCAGCCTGTTCCTGCCACTGGTGTGGAGACCGAGTCCCCCCCTCTGTCCTGGCCACCTCATCTACACCCCATTCCACTCCTTCGGAGATTGGCACTGCAGTGGAGTCCACATCCACCCCGTCTGACTTGGGCACCTCAGTGGAGACCCCGTCCACTACATCTGACCTGCCCACTGCATTGGTGCTGGCACCCACCACATCTGGCTTGAGCCCTGCAGTGGTGACGGCACCCACTGTATCAGACACCTCCACTGCAGTTGCCAGTGACACTCCTGCACCCACCACCCCTCCCCTGCCTCATTCTGCTATCCCCTGATCTGTCCCTGCGGTGCCTGGCCGGCCCATATGTATGCCCCTCCAAGGGGGGATGTCCCCTGTCCGTAGCAGTGCAGGCAAGCAATGGGTGACATTTGTCACATTTGACCCTGTTTGGACTATGTGAATGGACTGGCCATTGGCCTTTCTTTACTTTGGACTTCACAGTTTAAAAGTTCCAATTGCTGAATAAAGCCTCTATTGGTATCTAGTGGTTTTGCTTTTGATGTACATGATGTTGATGAGTATTATCATGCATTTGCTGTTGTAATACTGTGGTTGAGATCAGGAAAGTGAAGTGTTGGTGTGATGGACTCCATGTGGCCCATGGGATATGTGTCCAATTGTGGTCTGTATCCATGTCATCCTTTGCAGCAATCTGAGTGTGTCGTGATTACCAAATTTGGCACAGGGATTTTCATCTTTCATTTGCCAGATGACATTTGTGGCTTACAGTCATGCACATCTGTTGGGCTCAACATTGTTAAATTTGTCTATCTCCCTGACTGTGGGCCCATCTCCACTGGACATGCAGGTTTGCGCATCAATGGTGTGGAAGTCTACTGTGTCATCAGTGCAACCTGCTATACATGTGTATTGAGTGTGTGCAGATGACTTGAGGGACACTCCCATACACAGGCTGATGTGACCAGAGCCTTCATTGTGTTGTAATTGTTGGCTCAGTGACCAAGTTTTATGGTGACATGACAGAGCCCTGCATAGACAACATTTGGCACAGCTGACCTTCCACAGGAGTGGAGTCACCTCATGGCAGTGTGTTATTCCGTGACATTGCCTGAGCCCATGGTGTGTGTTCTGTGAGCATGTCTGTGTGTGTTCCCTTCCATTCCTTTTTTCTACACAGGCTGTATTCCCTACAGATGTTCCAGTTTGTGCTGCTTGCTGAGTTGTCCTGTGTACATCCCACACCTTGGGACAGGGTTTTCTTGGCTGTAGGTACATGGCTAACTACTGGTCATTAGGGTGTCATCCCTAGGTGTGTTTGTTGTGAGGTCCTGGGATGTGGGCAAATGCACGTGGGACACATTCAGGATTCCCCAAGGCCATTTTGTGTTTCTGCCATCATGTTGTTATGATTATGTGGTATCTTTCAGTGATTGTGACACGTGTATGTGTGTGTGACTGCTCCCACTCCTCAGGTACAGTGGTGCAATGTTGGAAGGTGTCAGCATGTGTTCAATTTGGGTCTCCTTGGGTTCTTAATTGGTGTGTGACTGTGGCAGGGATCCCAATGATGCTAGTACATTTCAGCTCATGGCCGAGTCCCACATACTGTGCAGTGTGTCAGACATTCACGAGGGTTGCTGACTGGGCACATGTGATGAATGATGGGTACCTTAGATCCCCATCCCCCACCCCTGGGATTGTCATGGGTGCATGTGCAGTGTCACCAGTCCATGTGGGCTTCACTGATGCACATTGGTGCAGATCCAGGTTGTGAGAAGTTGGCCTGGTATATGCTGTCCACTAATTATAGTGGGCACCTTGCACCAGTCCAAACAACCCCTTATTGGAGATAGGTTAAAGACAACCTTTATTGAAAGCTATCCTAGTGGTAGCTATGGAGAGCAGCCTTCAGGCTAAGTCTTGAAGGAATGTAAAGCAGCTTGTTTTACCAGTCTATAATCTCTTGAGTGACCAAATGAAAGAGGACCACACCAGGTATATATTCAAAATATATGTATTTATTGCTAAACACACCCCTCTAGTCTCTTTATGAGGCTAGAGTTCGAAGTACATAAGTTATAAGTTAGTTATCAACAGTAATAGCACAAATACACGTTTGAGCCCTAGGGGCGTACCAAACCATATACCAATAAAGTGGTATAAGAACCACGACTGAGCTAGACACAAGGCCTAGAGCCTGTAGAAGTGCTTGGCCCTCAAGGAACCACCCAAGGTAGTGACACAGGGGACCCACGGGGGACGCGTGCAGTGTGAGAACACAGCCGCGAGCCGCCGTTGACTTCTATGGGGAATGTCGCGGTTGGAGTTTTGAAGAAAAGGGACACTTAGAGGAGGACTTGGAGCAAACCCCTTTAGAACTAGGTTGTTCTAGAGTCTATACCCACGGGAGCACCGGAGTACTCGAGTTACCTCACCCAGGGAAGCCGGGTGCATAGGTGTCTTTCGGGGTCGGGTTTCGTCGTCGTTTTCAATGGCGATCTGCTGCAAAGTGCTGCTGGCGGCCAAGTCGAAAGTGTTCGGGTGGATCCAAAGGTGGATCGAAGATCTGAAGAACCTGAAAGCAGAGGGGACAGAGTCTGGGTCACTAGCCAGTGACCAGGAAGGCGATGAGCGGATGCCCACCGATGTCGGGTGCTTCAGGTAGGTTGACGGTCATCTTGACTCTTCAGCCACGAGGTCCAGGAGGCGTCAACGATAACCAGGAGCTGGATTCGAGCTGCCCCACGACGTTTGTCGATTGCAGGGGTGTCGGCGACCGGATTGGACCCAACAAGCCTTGGCAACCGCAAGTCTTGTGGAAATAGAAGAAGGACGGTGGTGCAGACCAGCAAGGTCTGAGGGACTCACCCATCAAGGGTAAGTCATGGCACGTCTGGAGCAACCAGGGAAGCCCAAGCAGAAGAAGAGTTGCCTTCGGGAGGGCCCACTAGCCAACGGACTAGCGACCGCGAAGGAGCCTTGAGTGGACGCACTTGGAGCTGGCTCACAGGACACTCGTGGAGTGGAGGCCAGTGATCTTCGGTGCAGTCGGTGCTGGAGGCGAGGGCTACTCGGAGCCCAAAGCACAACTTTGGGGGAGACCCAGAAGAGGATGCACTTGCAAAAGTACTCAGTGTCCAGGGGTCACGCTTCCACGTTACCCACAACAGCTATGGGCCTCAGCTTTGCTGGGGACTCAGGGCAGCCTGGGGCAAGTCTGGAAATCCACCTCTGGTGTTGCAAAGACTTCGGCGTCCGGCGGGGGCTTCAGCGATGCAGACCGGACAATTGCTTCTTAGGTGCCTGCCAAGCAGGGGAGTCACTCCTTGACCCCAAGGGAGATTCTTCAGTCCTCTAATCTTAAAGTAGAGCGTCGAAGGTCCAGGATTCTGTATCAGAGTTTCGTCCAGGTAAATCTAAAGTCCTAAGGACTGGGGTCCCATACTTATACCAAGTTAGGGGTTGGACATACTCTGGGGACCCACCTATGGGAGGGTCAGGGCAGAGGGGTGGTTACACCCCTTTCCCTTTGTCCAGTTTCGCGCCAGAGCAGGGGCTGGAAGCCCCTGAGCCGGTTTGAACTGGGGTATGCACAGGGACACCAAATGTGCCCCCAGTGCAGGACTTCAAAGCACCAGAGAGTGCTCCCGCCCAGCCCCAATACACATTATCCTGTCTGGGGAGGTGGTTACACCTCCCTGGGACAGGAAACCTATTGTCCAGGCCTCCCCTGCCGGAGTTTCAGTCAGCAGCAGGAGGCCAGACCCGTGTCTGTGGCAGCGGCATCCATTTTGTGATGCCAGGGCTCTGGAAAGAAGTTACCGGGTATGCCGGTGGGTACATGTCTCTCCCTCTAGAAGGGTGGAATGCTACCCCCGCCGCCAGAACTGGTGGGGGGTAGTATTCCAAGATGTTTGACACCAAACACGACATGTTTTGGTGCAGCCAGTCCAAAGTTAGCATTCTACCGCGAGGATATAATGCACTTAAGAGTATATGGTCAGGCTGCACTACAAACAGCATCAGAGAAGGGTCTCCGACCGCTGCAGAGGGGCTCTGCTCATGCAGGGGCACCCTCTCACATAAGAACCAAGCACTCTGCCTTCAGGATTGATAAGGCCTGCCATAGGAGTGACTTATAGGTTTATATGTGTGCATATGCAGTGATATAGGTAACCTATATCACAGTAAGGGGTGCATGCACCACCTTACCCAGGCTGCAGTAGCAGACCTGTGGTGTCCTTTTGGCTGGCCTTCCAGGGGTGGCATAATACATGCTTCAGCCCCTGGCAGGCCTCTGAGGTACCTATGCCCTGGGTACATAGTATACCATATACTAGGGACTTATAAGGGCACTCCAGATTCCAATCAGAGATGTGCCTAAGGCACATGGAAACCATTTTAGAGAGGAAGCAGCTAGGCTGGGGTTCTGATTAGCAGGGCCCCAGCCAGACTAAAGTCGAAAAACAGTGAAGCATCAGCAAAAAGTGGGGGTACCCATGTGAAGCAGATCCTACTCTCCTACACAACCCCCCCAAACGTAGGGACATTAAACTAACCTTGACCAGTTGAGTCTTCATGTTCTAAGTGGAAGTACCTAGAGAGTCCATCTGCATTGGCATGGTTACTCCCAGGTCTATGTTCCACTGTAAAGTCCATCCCCTGTAGGGAAATGGACCACCTAAGCAGTTTGGGGTTTTCACCCTTCATTTGTTTTAGCCATAGGAGGGGCTTGTGGTCTGTTTGAACAAGGAAGTGAGTACCAAACAAGTATGGCCTCAACTTCTTCAGAGCCCAAACCACAGCAAAGGCCTCCCTCTCTATGGCTGACCAACGTTTCTCTCTAGGGGTCAGCCTTCTGCTAATAAAAGCTACTGGCTGATCCTGACCTTCATCATTCAATTGTGACAGTACAGCCCCTACCCCCAATTCAGATGCATCTGTTTGGACAATGAACTTCTTGGAGTAATCAGGACTCTGTAGAATGGGAGCAGTGCACATGGCCTGCTTCAGGTCATCAAATGCCTTTTGACAGCTAACTGTCCACTGAACCTTTTTGGGCATTTTCTTGGAAGTTAAGTCATTCAGGGGTGTCACTATTGATCCATACCCCTTGACAAATCTCCTATAGTACCCAGTCAGGCCTAAAAAGGCTCTCACCTGAGTCTGGGTAGTTGGAGCAGTCCAGTCCATGATGGTCTGGATCTTGCTCTGCAATGGTTGAACCTGGCCTCCACCCACAAGGTGGCCCAGGTACACAACCTGACTCTGCCCTATCTGGCACTTTGTGGCCTTGATAGTTAGGCCTGCTTTCTGCAGGGCCTGCAAAACATTTCTGAGGTGGACCAGGTGATCCTCCCAGGTGGAGCTAAAGACAGCAATATCATCTAGATATGCTGCACTATAGGCTTCCAGACCTGTAAGGACTGTATTCACCAACCTCTGAAAAGTGGCAGGTGCATTCTTCAGACCAAAGGGCATTACCACAAATTGATAATGCCCACTAGGGGTTGAGAATGCTGTCTTTGGCTTTGCATCATCAGCTAGTCTGATCTGCCAGTAGCCAGCTGTCAGGTCAAATGTGCTTAGATACTTGGCTGAGGCCAAAGTGTCTATTAGCTCATCTGCCCTAGGTATTGGATGGGCATCAGTCCTAGTGACTGCATTGAGACCCCTGTAGTCCACACAAAACCTCATCTCTCTTTTCCCACCACTGGTGTGAGGTTTTGGCACAAGGACCACTGGACTAGCCCAAGGGCTATCTGAGGGTTCAATAACTCCCAAATCCAACATTTTCTGGACTTCTGTCCTGATACAGTCCCTGACATGGTCAGGTTGCCTATAAATCTTATTTTTAATAGGCAGACTGTCCCCAGTGTCCACTTCATGAGTGCACCAGGTGGTCTGACTTGGAGTCAGAGAGAACATATGTCTGTACTGATTGAGCACTTGTCTACAATCAGTTTGCTGCTGAGCAGTGAGGCTGCCTGCCAAGGCTACACCATCCACTGACCCATCATCAGGGTTCTGTGAGAGCAGGTCAGGGAGTGGGTCACTCTCTTCCTCCTGTCCCTCATCAGTAGCCATGAGCAAGCCCATGTCTGCCCTGTCCACATATGGTTTCAGTCTGTTGACATGGAGAACCCTGTGGGGACTCCTGGGTGTTCCTAGGTCTACTAAATAGGTAACCTCACCCTTCTGTTCAACAATGGTATGGGGTCCACTCCATTTGTCTTGGAGAGCTGCTGGGGCCACTGGCTCCAACACCCACACCTTCTGTCCTGGCTGGTAAACAGTCAGTACAGCCTTTTGGTCATGCCAGGCTTTTTGCAGTTCCTGGCTAGCCTCAAGGTTTTTAGTTGCCTTTTTCATGTATTCAGCCATCCTGGAGCGGAGACCAAGTACATAGTCCACTATGTCATGCTTTGGGGGCTTGAGAGGTAACTCCCATCCTTCCTTTACCAAGCACAATGGACCCCTGACAGGGTGACCAAACAAAAGTTCAAAAGGGCTGTAGCCAACCCCCTTTTGAGGCACCTCCCTGTATGCAAATAAAAGGCAGGGCAAGAGTATGTCCCATCTTCGCCTAAGCTTCTCTGGGAGCCCTTTAATCATGCCCTTCAAGGTTTTGTTGAATCTCTCAACTAAACCATTGCATTGTGGGTGATAGGGTGTGGTGAACTTGTAAGTCACTCCACACTCCTTCCACATTGCTTTCAAGTATCCAGACATAAAGTTTGCATCCCTGTCTGATACAACCTCCTTAGGGAAGCCCACTCTTGAGAAAATTCCCAGGAGGGCCCTTGCCACCACAGGTGCTGTAGTGGTCCTAAGGGGAATAGCCTCTGGGTACCTGGTGGCATGATCCACTACCACCAGGATAAACCTGTGCCCAGATGCTGTTTGGGGATCCATGGGACCAACAATGTCAATCCCCACCCTTTCAAAGGGAACCCCCACCACAGGTAGTGGTATCAGGGGGGCCTTTGTTGTGCCACCTGCCTTGCCACTGGCCTGGCAGGTTACACAGGAGCGACAAAACTCCTTGGTGTCTTCAGACATGTGGGGCCAGTGAAAGTGAGGGACAATTCTGTCCCAAGTCTTGTTCTGGCCCAGGTGACCTGCTAAGGGAATGTCATGGGCTAGGGTCAATAGGAAGCCCCTGAACTTCAGAGGTATAACCAACCTCCTGGTGGCACCAGGCTTGGGGTCTCTACACTCTGAGTACAAGAGTCCATCATCCCAATACACTGTATGGGGACCACTAGCTTTCCCAGCAGCCTCAGCAGCAGCTTGCTGTCTGAGGGGTTCAAGAGAGGGGCAGCTCTGCTGCTCCTGGCTCAGATCTGCCCTGGAAGGGCCCCCTGTCCCCAAGAACTCAACCTGGTCAGGTTCAAGCTCCTCTGGGACAGTTCCTTCCTCAGGACTGAGATCATCCCCCTCAAGAGACTGATCTTCCTTCTGAGCCAAGGGGGAAGGCACTGCCTTTACCCTACTACTCCTCCTCTTGGATGGCACTTGGTCCATTATTTCAGAATCCAAGGCCTGTTCAGTGTTAGACATTTTGCTCTGTGACCTGGTCACAGCAAACACATCTGCAGGGATCCCCAGCATTTCTGCATGGGTCCTGAGCTCCACTTCTGCCCAAGCTGAAGTTTCAAGATCATTGCCAAGCAAGCATTCCACTGGTAGGTTTGCACTCACCACAACCTTCTTAAGGCCAGTTACCCCTCCCCAGGAGAAGTTAACAACTGCCAGAGTATGGTCTGTTCTGACATTGCTAGCATTGGTCACTTGGTACATTTCACCAAGTATAATCTGCCCAGGATCCACAAGGTCTTGTGTCACCATGGTGACACTTGCCCCTGTGTCCCTAAATGCCAAAGCCTCTTTTCCATTGATTAAGGGCTGTTGCCTGTACTTGCCCAGATTACTGGGACTCACAGAGGAGGTCACATCCATGCCTCCATCACAGACTAGGACAGCCTGAGTGAGTTCTCTGACTAGGTCAGAGCTCATCTCTTTACCCAGGGTCAACCCTACTAAACCCTTGGCCTGTGTACTCCCACCACCAATTGTAACTGCACTAGGGGGAACAGGTGCCTTAGGGGCATTGGTGGGGGCTGGAATAGAGTCTTTGGACTTGGTGCAGTCACTGGTCCAGTGTGTCTTTTGCTTACAGACTTTGCACCATGGTTTCTTTTGGCCTTTTCCCTTGTTAGACTGTGAATCCCCACCTGAAGAAGATTTTTGGGGGCCTTGTGAAGACTTCTGGTCTTTACCCTTCTCCCCACCCTTATCAGAGTTCTTAGAATCTTGCTTCTTTGGGTCACCACCTTGGTTCTGTACCTTCTGCCTCACCCTGGTTCTGACCCATTTGTCTGCCTTCTTTCCCAATTCTTGGGGAGAGGTCAGATCAGAGTCAACCAGGTACTGATGCAACAGCTGATTTTGACAGTTATTAAGAATCTGCTCCCTCATGATAAGATTGTACAATCCTGTGAAGTCACATACCTTACTGCCCAATAACCAACCTTCCAGAGCCTTAGCAGAACAATCCACATAGTCCACCCAGTCTTGAGTCTGTGCTTTTTGGGTATCTCTGAACTTTAACCTGTATTGTTCAGTTGTTAGGCCAAACCCATCAATCAGAGCACTCTTCAAGACTTTGTAATTGTCAGCATCCTCTTCTCTAACAGTGAGGAGCTTGTCTCTACCTTTGTCTGCAAAGGAGAGCCACAAGATTGCTGCCCACTGCTCCTGAGGGACCCTCTGTACTTTACAGGCCCTCTCCAGTGCAGTTATCCATTTGTGGATGTCATCCCCACTCTGGTAGGGAGGGACAATCTTGCTCAGGTTTCTATGGTCATAAGACCTTTCCCTATCTCTGGGGAAATTGCTGCCACCATGGGACTCTAGTCCCATCTTTTTCTTTGCTTTTCAAGCTCTAGGGACTCCCTGTCTATAGCCAACTGCTCTCTTCTGAGTCTCAACTGAGCTTCTCCATATCTGAGCAGTCTCTCTTTCCTCTCACTTGAGGATTCCCTCCTATGAGAGGAAACAGAGGTCCCTACTGAGGTGTCAGAGTGGTTAGACTCCTGAGAAGGAGATCTAGGCCTTCTGGGCACACTCACAACTCTTCCTGGGGGGACAAAGGGGAGGTCATTCTGATCCTCCTCCTCATCCACAGGAGGAGCTGGATTTTCCAGGTCAAGGTCATTGTCACCTTCCTGGCCAGTTTCAGAGGTTGGGTCCTGGGTGATTTCACCCCTGGCCCCTTCCTCATCTTCTGCCCCACCCTCTCTGCCTACCCCTTCAGACCCTAGGGGTCTGCTGAGATCATCTGACAGTAGCACCTCCCTGAGGTGTTGGGTGCTGGCACTTTTGCCTGTCTTCAGCTTCCTAGTATTGCACAATGCTCTCAATTCCAAGAATGGGAGATTATCATACTTGGAGGGAAGAAGCCCACTGGCTTCTGGCAAGGACTCACTGGGTCCTGGCCTTGAAGACATTACTAGTGAGGTGTGGTGTATGCACTACCTACTCTAGTGTGGCCTACTAAACTCTCTTGAGTTGTAGAAAGGGTGTGCTATCCCTTAACACACAACTCTAAGTTCAGTAGAACTTACTGTATCCTAAGCTTGATTTATATGTACCTAAGGTACCCTTAGTGGTTTTCAGTTGATCAATTCAATTGAGATTATCTGGTAAAACAATAGCAAGCTGGAATCCCACACGCTGCACACCAATGTGAGAAGTTGGCCTGGTATATGCTGTCCACTAATTATAGTGGGCACCTTGCACCAGTCCAAACAACCCCTTATTGGAGATAGGTTAAAGACAACCTTTATTGAAAGCTATCCTAGTGGTAGCTATGGAGAGCAGCCTTCAGGCTAAGTCTTGAAGGAATGTAAAGCAGCTTGTTTTACCAGTCTATAATCTCTTGAGTGACCAAATGAAAGAGGACCACACCAGGTATATATTCAAAATATATGTATTTATTGCTAAACACACCCCTCTAGTCTCTTTATGAGGCTAGAGTTCGAAGTACATAAGTTATAAGTTAGTTATCAACAGTAATAGCACAAATACACGTTTGAGCCCTAGGGGCGTACCAAACCATATACCAATAAAGTGGTATAAGAACCACGACTGAGCTAGACACAAGGCCTAGAGCCTGTAGAAGTGCTTGGCCCTCAAGGAACCACCCAAGGTAGTGACACAGGGGACCCACGGGGGACGCGTGCAGTGTGAGAACACAGCCGCGAGCCGCCGTTGACTTCTATGGGGAATGTCGCGGTTGGAGTTTTAAAGAAAAGGGACACTTAGAGGAGGACTTGGAGCAAACCCCTTTAGAACTAGGTTGTTCTAGAGTCTATACCCACGGGAGCACCGGAGTACTCGAGTTACCTCACCCAGGGAAGCCGGGTGCATAGGTGTCTTTCGGGGTCGGGTTTCGTCGTCGTTTTCAATGGCGATCTGCTGCAAAGTGCTGCTGGCGGCCAAGTCGAAAGTGTTCGGGTGGATCCAAAGGTGGATCGAAGATCTGAAGAACCTGAAAGCAGAGGGGACAGAGTCTGGGTCACTAGCCAGTGACCAGGAAGGCGATGAGCGGATGCCCACCGATGTCGGGTGCTTCAGGTAGGTTGACGGTCGTCTTGACTCTTCAGCCACGAGGTCCAGGAGGCGTCGACGACAACCAGGAGCTGGATTCGAGCTGTCCCACGACGTCTGTCGATTGCAGGGGTGTCGGCGACCGGATTGGACCCAACAAGCCTTGGCAACGGCAAGTCTTGTGGAAATAGAAGAAGGACGGTGGTGCAGACCAGCAAGGTCTGAGGGACTCACCCAGCAAGGGTAAGTCAGGGCACGTCTGGAGCAACCAGGGAAGCCCAAGCAGAAGAAGAGTTGCCTTCGGGAGGGCCCACTAGCCAACGGACTAGCGACCGCGAAGGAGCCTCGAGTGGACGCACTTGGAGCTGGCTCACAGGACACTCATAGAGTGGAGGCCAGTGATCTTCGGTGCAGTCAGTGCTGGAGGCAAGGGCTACTCGGAGCCCAAAGCACAACTTCGGGGGAGACCCAGAAGAGGATGCACTTGCAAAAGTACTCAGTGTCCAGGGGTCACGGTTCCACGTTACCCACGACAGCTACGGGCCTCAGCTTTGCTGGGGACTCAGGGCAGCCTCGGGGAAGTCTGGAAATCTACCTCTGGTGTTGCAAAGACTTCGGCGTCCGGCGGGAGCTTCAGCGATGCAGACCGGACAATTGCTTCTTAGGTGCCTGCCAAGCAGGGGAGTCACTCCTTGACCCCAAGGGAGATTCTTCAGTCCTCTAATCTTAAAGTAGAGCGTCGAAGGTCCAGGATTCTGTATCAGAGTTTCGTCCAGGTAAATCTAAAGTCCTAAGGACTGGGGTCCCATACTTATACCAAGTTAGGGGTTGGACATACTCTGGGGACCCACCTATGGGAGGGTCAGGGCAGAGGGGTGGTTACACCCCTTTCCCTTTGTCCAGTTTCGCGCCAGAGCAGGGGCTGGAAGCCCCTGAGCCGGTTTGAACTGGGGTATGCACAGGGACACCAAATGTGCCCCCAGTGCAGGACTTCAAAGCACCAGAGAGTGCTCCCGCCCAGCCCCAATACACATTATCCTGTCTGGGGAGGTGGTTACACCTCCCTGGGACAGGAAACCTATTGTCCAGGCCTCCCCTGCCGGAGTTTCAGTCAGCAGCAGGAGGCCAGACCCGTGTCTGTGGCAGCGGCATCCATTTTGTGATGCCAGGGCTCTGGAAAGAAGTTACCGGGTATGCCGGTGGGTACATGTCTCTCCCTCTAGAAGGGTGGAATGCTACCCCCGCCGCCAGAACTGGTGGGGGGTAGTATTCCAAGATGTTTGACACCAAACACGACATGTTTTGGTGCAGCCAGTCCAAAGTTAGCATTCTACCGCGAGGATATAATGCACTTAAGAGTATATGGTCAGGCTGCACTACAAACAGCATCAGAGAAGGGTCTCCGACCGCTGCAGAGGGGCTCTGCTCATGCAGGGGCACCCTCTCACATAAGAACCAAGCACTCTGCCTTCAGGATTGATAAGGCCTGCCATAGGAGTGACTTATAGGTTTATATGTGTGCATATGCAGTGATATAGGTAACCTATATCACAGTAAGGGGTGCATGCACCACCTTACCCAGGCTGCAGTAGCAGACCTGTGGTGTCCTTTTGGCTGGCCTTCCAGGGGTGGCATAATACATGCTTCAGCCCCTGGCAGGCCTCTGAGGTACCTATGCCCTGGGTACATAGTATACCATATACTAGGGACTTATAAGGGCACTCCAGATTCCAATCAGAGATGTGCCTAAGGCACATGGAAACCATTTTAGAGAGGAAGCAGCTAGGCTGGGGTTCTGATTAGCAGGGCCCCAGCCAGACTAAAGTCGAAAAACAGTGAAGCATCAGCAAAAAGTGGGGGTACCCATGTGAAGCAGATCCTACTCTCCTACACAACCCCCCCAAACGTAGGGACATTAAACTAACCTTGACCAGTTGAGTCTTCATGTTCTAAGTGGAAGTACCTAGAGAGTCCATCTGCATTGGCATGGTTACTCCCAGGTCTATGTTCCACTGTAAAGTCCATCCCCTGTAGGGAAATGGACCACCTAAGCAGTTTGGGGTTTTCACCCTTCATTTGTTTTAGCCATAGGAGGGGCTTGTGGTCTGTTTGAACAAGGAAGTGAGTACCAAACAAGTATGGCCTCAACTTCTTCAGAGCCCAAACCACAGCAAAGGCCTCCTCTCTATGGCTGACCAACGTTTCTCTCTAGGGGTCAGCCTTCTGCTAATAAAAGCTACTGGCTGATCCTGACCTTCATCATTCAATTGTGACAGTACAGCCCCTACCCCCAATTCAGATGCATCTGTTTGGACAATGAACTTCTTGGAGTAATCAGGACTCTGTAGAATGGGAGCAGTGCACATGGCCTGCTTCAGGTCATCAAATGCCTTTTGACAGCTAACTGTCCACTGAACCTTTTTGGGCATTTTCTTGGAAGTTAAGTCATTCAGGGGTGTCACTATTGATCCATACCCCTTGACAAATCTCCTATAGTACCCAGTCAGGCCTAAAAAGGCTCTCACCTGAGTCTGGGTAGTTGGAGCAGTCCAGTCCATGATGGTCTGGATCTTGCTCTGCAATGGTTGAACCTGGCCTCCACCCACAAGGTGGCCCAGGTACACAACCTGACTCTGCCCTATCTGGCACTTTGTGGCCTTGATAGTTAGGCCTGCTTTCTGCAGGGCCTGCAAAACATTTCTGAGGTGGACCAGGTGATCCTCCCAGGTGGAGCTAAAGACAGCAATATCATCTAGATATGCTGCACTATAGGCTTCCAGACCTGTAAGGACTGTATTCACCAACCTCTGAAAAGTGGCAGGTGCATTCTTCAGACCAAAGGGCATTACCACAAATTGATAATGCCCACTAGGGGTTGAGAATGCTGTCTTTGGCTTTGCATCATCAGCTAGTCTGATCTGCCAGTAGCCAGCTGTCAGGTCAAATGTGCTTAGATACTTGGCTGAGGCCAAAGTGTCTATTAGCTCATCTGCCCTAGGTATTGGATGGGCATCAGTCCTAGTGACTGCATTGAGACCCCTGTAGTCCACACAAAACCTCATCTCTCTTTTCCCACCACTGGTGTGAGGTTTTGGCACAAGGACCACTGGACTAGCCCAAGGGCTATCTGAGGGTTCAATAACTCCCAAATCCAACATTTTCTGGACTTCTGTCCTGATACAGTCCCTGACATGGTCAGGTTGCCTATAAATCTTATTTTTAATAGGCAGACTGTCCCCAGTGTCCACTTCATGAGTGCACCAGGTGGTCTGACTTGGAGTCAGAGAGAACATATGTCTGTACTGATTGAGCACTTGTCTACAATCAGTTTGCTGCTGAGCAGTGAGGCTGCCTGCCAAGGCTACACCATCCACTGACCCATCATCAGGGTTCTGTGAGAGCAGGTCAGGGAGTGGGTCACTCTCTTCCTCCTGTCCCTCATCAGTAGCCATGAGCAAGCCCATGTCTGCCCTGTCCACATATGGTTTCAGTCTGTTGACATGGAGAACCCTGTGGGGACTCCTGGGTGTTCCTAGGTCTACTAAATAGGTAACCTCACCCTTCTGTTCAACAATGGTATGGGGTCCACTCCATTTGTCTTGGAGAGCTGCTGGGGCCACTGGCTCCAACACCCACACCTTCTGTCCTGGCTGGTAAACAGTCAGTACAGCCTTTTGGTCATGCCAGGCTTTTTGCAGTTCCTGGCTAGCCTCAAGGTTTTTAGTTGCCTTTTTCATGTATTCAGTCATCCTGGAGCGGAGACCAAGTACATAGTCCACTATGTCATGCTTTGGGGGCTTGAGGGGTAACTCCCATCCTTCCTTTACCAAGCACAATGGACCCCTGACAGGGTGACCAAACAAAAGTTCAAAAGGGCTGTAGCCAACCCCCTTTTGAGGCACCTCCATGTATGCAAATAAAAGGCAGGGCAAGAGTATGTCCCATCTTCGCCTAAGCTTCTCTGGGAGCCCTTTAATCATGCCCTTCAAGGTTTTGTTGAATCTCTCAACTAAACCATTGCATTGTGGGTGATAGGGTGTGGTGAACTTGTAAGTCACTCCACACTCCTTCCACATTGCTTTCAAGTATCCAGACATAAAGTTTGCATCCCTGTCTGATACAACCTCCTTAGGGAAGCCCACTCTTGAGAAAATTCCCAGGAGGGCCCTTGCCACCACAGGTGCTGTAGTGGTCCTAAGGGGAATAGCCTCTGGGTACCTGGTGGCATGATCCACTACCACCAGGATAAACCTGTGCCCAGATGCTGTTTGGGGATCCATGGGACCAACAATGTCAATCCCCACCCTTTCAAAGGGAACCCCCACCACAGGTAGTGGTATCAGGGGGCCTTTGTTGTGCCACCTGCCTTGCCACTGGCCTGGCAGGTTACACAGGAGCGACAAAACTCCTTGGTGTCTTCAGACATGTGGGGCCAGTGAAAGTGAGGGACAATTCTGTCCCAAGTCTTGTTCTGGCCCAGGTGACCTGCTAAGGGAATGTCATGGGCTAGGGTCAATAGGAAGCCCCTGAACTTCAGAGGTATAACCAACCTCCTGGTGGCACCAGGCTTGGGGTCTCTACACTCTGAGTACAAGAGTCCATCATCCCAATACACTGTATGGGGACCACTAGCTTTCCCAGCAGCCTCAGCAGCAGCTTGCTGTCTGAGGGGTTCAAGAGAGGGGCAGCTCTGCTGCTCCTGGCTCAGATCTGCCCTGGAAGGGCCCCCTGTCCCCAAGAACTCAACCTGGTCAGGTTCAAGCTCCTCTGGGACAGTTCCTTCCTCAGGACTGAGATCATCCCCCTCAAGAGACTGATCTTCCTTCTGAGCCAAGGGGGAAGGCACTGCCTTTACCCTACTACTCCTCCTCTTGGATGGCACTTGGTCCATTATTTCAGAATCCAAGGCCTGTTCAGTGTTAGACATTTTGCTCTGTGACCTGGTCACAGCAAACACATCTGCAGGGATCCCCAGCATTTCTGCATGGGTCCTGAGCTCCACTTCTGCCCAAGCTGAAGTTTCAAGATCATTGCCAAGCAAGCATTCCACTGGTAGGTTTGCACTCACCACAACCTTCTTAAGGCCAGTTACCCCTCCCCAGGAGAAGTTAACAACTGCCAGAGTATGGTCTGTTCTGACATTGCTAGCATTGGTCACTTGGTACATTTCACCAAGTATAATCTGCCCAGGATCCACAAGGTCTTGTGTCACCATGGTGACACTTGCCCCTGTGTCCCTAAATGCCAAAGCCTCTTTTCCATTGATTAAGGGCTGTTGCCTGTACTTGCCCAGATTACTGGGACTCACAGAGGAGGTCACATCCATGCCTCCATCACAGACTAGGACAGCCTGAGTGAGTTCTCTGACTAGGTCAGAGCTCATCTCTTTACCCAGGGTCAACCCTACTAAACCCTTGGCCTGTGTACTCCCACCACCAATTGTAACTGCACTAGGGGGAACAGGTGCCTTAGGGGCATTGGTGGGGGCTGGAATAGAGTCTTTGGACTTGGTGCAGTCACTGGTCCAGTGTGTCTTTTGCTTACAGACTTTGCACCATGGTTTCTTTTGGCCTTTTCCCTTGTTAGACTGTGAATCCCCACCTGAAGAAGATTTTTGGGGGCCTTGTGAAGACTTCTGGTCTTTACCCTTCTCCCCACCCTTATCAGAGTTCTTAGAATCTTGCTTCTTTGGGTCACCACCTTGGTTCTGTACCTTCTGCCTCACCCTGGTTCTGACCCATTTGTCTGCCTTCTTTCCCAATTCTTGGGGAGAGGTCAGATCAGAGTCAACCAGGTACTGATGCAACAGCTGATTTTGACAGTTATTAAGAATCTGCTCCCTCATGATAAGATTGTACAATCCTGTGAAGTCACATACCTTACTGCCCAATAACCAACCTTCCAGAGCCTTAGCAGAACAATCCACATAGTCCACCCAGTCTTGAGTCTGTGCTTTTTGGGTATCTCTGAACTTTAACCTGTATTGTTCAGTTGTTAGGCCAAACCCATCAATCAGAGCACTCTTCAAGACTTTGGTAATTATCAGCATCCTCTTCTCTAACAGTGAGGAGCTTGTCTCTACCTTTGTCTGCAAAGGAGAGCCACAAGATTGCTGCCCACTGCTCCTGAGGGACCCTCTGTACTTTACAGGCCCTCTCCAGTGCAGTTATCCATTTGTGGATGTCATCCCCACTCTGGTAGGGAGGGACAATCTTGCTCAGGTTTCTATGGTCATAAGACCTTTCCCTATCTCTGGGGAAATTGCTGCCACCATGGGACTCTAGTCCCATCTTTTTTCTTTGCTTTTCAAGCTCTAGGGACTCCCTGTCTATAGCCAACTGCTCTCTTCTGAGTCTCAACTGAGCTTCTCCATATCTGAGCAGTCTCTCTTTCCTCTCACTTGAGGATTCCCTCCTATGAGAGGAAACAGAGGTCCCTACTGAGGTGTCAGAGTGGTTAGACTCCTGAGAAGGAGATCTAGGCCTTCTGGGCACACTCACAACTCTTCCTGGGGGGACAAAGGGGAGGTCATTCTGATCCTCCTCCTCATCCACAGGAGGAGCTGGATTTTCCAGGTCAAGGTCATTGTCACCTTCCTGGCCAGTTTCAGAGGTTGGGTCCTGGGTGATTTCACCCCTGGCCCCTTCCTCATCTTCTGCCCCACCCTCTCTGCCTACCCCTTCAGACCCTAGGGGTCTGCTGAGATCATCTGACAGTAGCACCTCCCTGAGGTGTTGGGTGCTGGCACTTTTGCCTGTCTTCAGCTTCCTAGTATTGCACAATGCTCTCAATTCCAAGAATGGGAGATTATCATACTTGGAGGGAAGAAGCCCACTGGCTTCTGGCAAGGACTCACTGGGTCCTGGCCTTGAAGACATTACTAGTGAGGTGTGGTGTATGCACTACCTACTCTAGTGTGGCCTACTAAACTCTCTTGAGTTGTAGAAAGGGTGTGCTATCCCTTAACACACAACTCTAAGTTCAGTAGAACTTACTGTATCCTAAGCTTGATTTATATGTACCTAAGGTACCCTTAGTGGTTTTCAGTTGATCAATTCAATTGAGATTATCTGGTAAAACAATAGCAAGCTGGAATCCCACACGCTGCACACCAATGTGAGAAGTTGGCCTGGTATATGCTGTCCACTAATTATAGTGGGCACCTTGCACCAGTCCAAACAACCCCTTATTGGAGATAGGTTAAAGACAACCTTTATTGAAAGCTATCCTAGTGGTAGCTATGGAGAGCAGCCTTCAGGCTAAGTCTTGAAGGAATGTAAAGCAGCTTGTTTTACCAGTCTATAATCTCTTGAGTGACCAAATGAAAGAGGACCACACCAGGTATATATTCAAAATATATGTATTTATTGCTAAACACACCCCTCTAGTCTCTTTATGAGGCTAGAGTTCGAAGTACATAAGTTATAAGTTAGTTATCAACAGTAATAGCACAAATACACGTTTGAGCCCTAGGGGCGTACCAAACCATATACCAATAAAGTGGTATAAGAACCACGACTGAGCTAGACACAAGGCCTAGAGCCTGTAGAAGTGCTTGGCCCTCAAGGAACCACCCAAGGTAGTGACACAGGGGACCCACGGGGGACGCGTGCAGTGTGAGAACACAGCCGCGAGCCGCCGTTGACTTCTATGGGGAATGTCGCGGTTGGAGTTTTAAAGAAAAGGGACACTTAGAGGAGGACTTGGAGCAAACCCCTTTAGAACTAGGTTGTTCTAGAGTCTATACCCACGGGAGCACCGGAGTACTCGAGTTACCTCACCCAGGGAAGCCGGGTGCATAGGTGTCTTTCGGGGTCGGGTTTCGTCGTCGTTTTCAATGGCGATCTGCTGCAAAGTGCTGCTGGCGGCCAAGTCGAAAGTGTTCGGGTGGATCCAAAGGTGGATCGAAGATCTGAAGAACCTGAAAGCAGAGGGGACAGAGTCTGGGTCACTAACCAGTGACCAGGACGGTGATGAGCGGATGCCCACCGATGTCGGGTGCTTCAGGTAGGTTGACGGTCGTCTTGACTCTTCAGCCACGAGGTCCAGGAGGCGTCGACGACAACCAGGAGCTGGATTCGAGCTGTCCCACGACGTTTGTCGATTGCAGGGGTGTCGGCGACCGGATTGGATTCAACAAGCCTTGGCAACGGCAAGTCTCGTGGAAATAGAAGAAGGACGGTGGTGCAGACCAGCAAGGTCTGAGGGACTCACCCATCGAGGGTAAGTCATGGCACGTTTGGAGCAACCAGGGAAGCCCAAGCAGAAGAAGAGTTGCCTTCGGGAGGGCCCACTAGCCAACGGACTAGCGACCGCAAAGGAGCCTCGAGTGGACGCACTTGGAGCTGGCTCACAGGACACTCGTGGAGTGGAGGCCAGTGATCTTCGGTGCAGTCGGTGCTGGAGGCAAGGGCTACTCGGAGCCCAAAGCACAACTTCGGGGGAGACCCAGAAGAGGATGCACTTGCAAAAGTACTCAGTGTCCAGGGGTCACGGTTCCACGTTACCCACGACAGCTACGGGCCTCAGCTTTGCTGGGGACTCAGGGCAGCCTCGGGGAAGTCTGGAAATCCACCTCTGGTGTTGCAAAGACTTCGGCGTCCGGCAGGAGCTTCAGCGATGCAGACTGGACAATTGCTTCTTAGGTGCCTGCCAAGCAGGGGAGTCACTCCTTGACCCCAAGGGAGATTCTTCAGTCCTCTAATCTTAAAGTAGAGCGTCGAAGGTCCAGGATTCTGTATCAGAGTTTCGTCCAGGTAAATCTAAAGTCCTAAGGACTGGGGTCCCATACTTATACCAAGTTAGTGGGTTGGACATACTCTGGGGACCCACCTATGGGAGGGTCAGGGCAGAGGGGTGGTTACACCCCTTTCCCTTTGTCCAGTTTCGTGCCAGAGCAGGGGCTGGAAGCCCCTGATCCGGTTTGAACTGGGGTATGCACAGGGACACCAAATGTGCCCCCAGTGCAGGACTTCAAAGCACCAGAGAGTGCTCCCGCCCAGCCCCAATACACATTATCCTGTCTGGGGTGGGACAGGAAACCTATTGTCCAGGCCTCCCCTGCCGGAGTTTCAGTCAGCAGCAGGAGGCCAGACCCGTGTCTGTGGCAGCGGCATCCATTTTGTGATGCCAGGGCTCTGGAAAGAAGTTACCGGGTATGCCGGTGGGTACATGTCTCTCCCTCTAGAAGGGTGGAATGCTACCCCCGCCGCCAGAACTGGCGGGGGGTAGTATTCCAAGATGTTTGACACCAAACACGACATGTTTTGGTGCAGCCAGTCCAAAGTTAGCATTCTACCGCGAGGATATAATGCACTTAAGAGTATATGGTCAGGCTGCACTACAAACAGCATCAGAGAAGGGTCTCCGACCGCTGCAGAGGGGCTCTGCTCATGCAGGGGCACCCTCTCACATAAGAACCAAGCACTCTGCCTTCAGGATTGATAAGGCCTGCCATAGGAGTGACTTATAGGTTTATATGTGTGCATATGCAGTGATATAGGTAACCTATATCACAGTAAGGGGTGCATGCACCACCTTACCCAGGCTGCAGTAGCAGACCTGTGGTGTCCTTTTGGCTGGCCTTCCAGGGGTGGCATAATACATGCTTCAGCCCCTGGCAGGCCTCTGAGGTACCTATGCCCTGGGTACATAGTATACCATATACTAGGGACTTATAAGGGCACTCCAGATTCCAATCAGAGATGTGCCTAAGGCACATGGAAACCATTTTAGAGAGGAAGCAGCTAGGCTGGGGTTCTGATTAGCAGGGCCCCAGCCAGACTAAAGTCGAAAAACAGTGAAGCATCAGCAAAAAGTGGGGGTACCCATGTGAAGCAGATCCTACTCTCCTACACAGGTGTGTGGTGTTTGGAGTGGCCAAATGTGAGTTGTGTTGTAGCTAGGCCCCTACCTCCATTTGGGCCTTGCATTACAGGCCATGCCCTGTGGTTTCTGTTTGTGTGATGGCAGTTTGTTGGTCAGGACTCATGACCCAGTGTGCACAGGTGACTGTGCTTCACAGTATGTGCAACATCTACATTTGTCATCACAGGGGAATTACTATGCATGCTAGTGTCACCACATTGTGGGGTCCCTGAGGGTAGTGCTGTGGTGGTTGTGTCTCTTGCTGTGTTGGTTGATGTTCCGCCCAGCTTGTGTCACATTGATCTGTTGGGATCCCACTCATCTAACAATGTGTGATTGACCACAAAGGTGTGCCGAATTAATGAGTTTCTTTAGTTTGTCACTGTGTACACATCTGTGTGATTGCAGTTCTGCCCCCTCATGTGTTGTGTAGTAGCCTGGGGACACTGACACACACACACACGTTGTGTTTGATATGCAGTGTGAGTCTGGCTGGCTGTGTCTGTGCATCTGCAGCACTGCATTGGTATGTGTTTTGTGGGCCATTGGGTGGATGTTGGTTGGAGATTCTTCCCTACTGTCCCTGGGACTCTTGCCTCATCAGTGTGCACATTCATCATGTTTGGTATGTCCCATAGCTGCCATGGTCTGGGACTTTGTGACCTAACAGCTGCAGCATCCACGGAATGCTTAGTTTGTGTATGTGTTTGTTCAGGTATGTATGTTTGCATTATGATGGCCACTTCTGACATTGTCCAATTGGACACTGGAGGCATTCTCAGCCCCCATGGGCGATGCTTGTCTGCACATGACAGAGGGTGTTTTTGTTGCACAGCAATCTTTGCCTCACCACATCTGTGTCTGTATGGGACACAACCACTACTTTGCCTCAAACGTGCTTGTGGTTTTGGGACCAGGAATCATACATACTGTTTGGCAGTTGCAACTTTTTTCATGACAATACTCACCTTTAGCTCACTGTGGTGTGTGGGGGTTTAGACCCCATTACCACAATGTGCAAAATGTGCTGTACTTTTAAACCCCACATTCACATTTTGCTCACTGTGGTGTGTGGGGGTTTAGACCCCATTACCACAATGTGCAAAATGTGCTGTACTTTTAAACCCCACATTCACATTTTGCTCACTGTGGTGTGTGGGGGTTTAGACCCCATTACCACAATGTGCAAAATGTGCTGTACTTTTAAACCCCACATTCACATTTTGCTCACTGTGGTGTGTGGGGGTTTAGACCCATTACCACAATGTGCAAAATGTGCTGTACTTTTAAACCCCACATTCACATTTTGCTCAGTGTGGTGAGTGGGGTTTGGACCCCATTTCCACAATGATCATGGACTGCTGTAGTTTTGAACCCCACACTTACATTTTGGTCACTGTACTGATGGGGGTTTGGAACCCATTACCACAGTGAGCATAGACTGCTGTGGTTTCCCACCCCACACTGGCCTTTTGGTCACTGTGGTGAGTGGGGGTCCAGACCCCATTACCACAGTGATCATGTAATGCTTGAATAGTGAAACACACACTCAGCTTTTGGTCACACATGTGATGGGAGGTACATTGTCTGTTCACTGTCAGATTCACTGTTGTAGGCATTTGACACGGAAACCCACTATTGCCATGATGGTAGGGGTGGTGTGTTTTGCCTACACACTCACCCTATGTGTGTGGATGCTGGTAGTGTTATGCATCCCCCATCCTGTGTGTGGGTACTGCTAGTACAGGTTGGCATCCAGCCCCTATGGGCTGGGCACTAGTGGTAGTGGTAGGCATCCAGCCCACTATGGGTAGGGGATACTGGTAGTGCTAGGCATCCAGCCCCCTATGAGTGGGGGTACTGGTAGTGATGTGCATCCAGCCCCCTATGAGTGGGGATGGTAGTAGTGATAGTCATCCAGCATCCTGGGAGTAGGGGTACTGGTAGTGGTAGGCATCCAGCCCCCTATGAGTAGGAGGTACTGGTAGTGCTAGGCATCCAGCCCCTATGGGCTGGGCACTGGTGGTAGTGGTAGGCATCAGCCCCCTATGGGTAGGGGGTACTGGTAGTGATGTGCATCCAGCCCCCTATGAGTGGGGATGGTAGTAGTGATAGTCATCCAGCATCCTGGGAGTAGGGGGTACTGGTAGTGGTAGGCATCCAGCCCCCTATGAGTAGGAGGTACTGGTAGTGCTAGGCATCCAGCCCCTATGGGCTGGGCACTGGTGGTAGTGGTAGGCATCCAGCCCCCTATGGGTAGGGGGTACTGGTAGTGATGTGCATCCAGCCGCCTATGAGTGGGGATAGTAGTAGTGATAGTCATCCAGCATCCTGGGAGTAGGGGGTACTGGTAGTGGTAGTCATCCAGCCCCCTATGGGTAGGGAGTACTAGGCATCCAGCCCCTATGGGCTGGGCACTGGTGGTAGTGCTAGGCATCTAGCCCCCTATGAGTGGGGGTACTGGTAGTGATGTGCATCCAGCCCCCTATTAGTGGGGATGGTAGTAGTGATAGTCATCCAGCATCCTGGGAGTAGGGGGTACTGGTAGTGGTAGGCATCCAGCCCCCTATGAGTAGGGGGTACTGGTAGTGCTAGGCATCCAGCCCCTTTGGGCTGGGCACTGGTGGTAGTGGTAAGCATCCAGCCCCCTATGGGTAGGGGGTACTGGTAGTGATGTGCATCCAGCCCCCTATGAGTAGGGGGTACTGGTAGTGCTAGGCATCCAGCCCCTATGGGCTGGGCACTGGTGGTAGTGCTAGGCATCCAGCCCCCTTTGGGTAGGGGGTATTGGTAGTGATGGGCTTCATGCCCCTATGGTTGAGCTTTTGCTAGTGTACGGCATTTCAACATCCCTATGTGTGTGTGAAATATGGCGGGTACGTGTCGTTTGTTTCTGTGGTGGGTGTCTGACTTACCGTCTCTGACGTAGGCGTCTGTTCCTGATCCGGTCATAGATGTACAGTACTGGGATGACCTGCGCGATGGGATTCATGCTGTCTTCGTCTCATACACGCTGATTGTTGCTCCGTCTCGTACCTGTTGCTAGTTGGTCCGTCTTGTAGCAGTGGATCGTGTTGTTGCGCGAATCGTTTCTGTAATACTGCTCTCCTGGATGCTGTGACGTGCTGGAAGTGGCGACCCATTCGGCGCGTAGGAAGTGCACATCGTACTTGTCCGGCCGGAAACTGCTGTGTATTTGATTCCGTGCGACTCGATTCGGCGTTTACGGATCCGGCTCGTACGGGAACTGTAGCTGGGATCGGAGCGTACGGCTCGTTCGGATTTTGAGCACATTTGCGCATCGTACTTCCTTGCCCGGATGGACTGCCTGCCGGAACGTTTCGTTCGGAAGGTAAGCCTACGAGCGGCTCTTTGAGGGCATACCGAGCGAGATCGGAATTGACCCCAAACAGTCATAGTTTTCTGCGAAGTCCCCAAAAAATGTATTTTCTCCACAACAATATAAACTAAAGGAATGGCCTTCAGCACTGGAATACTGTCGACCTCTTACAATTATTTTCTTTCGGGGGCGAAGCTTGCCTAGCCTGAAGATGGCCGCCTGTTAGGTGAAATACTTCGTCCTTTTCCAATATCCTGCACTCTCCTGCCTCATTGCACTGCAGAGCGTTTTGCAAGACATTGCTCTTTGCTTCCTATACATCACGGCAAATACTGTGCCTGGAATTCCAGGAGGGTGACGGCTACCGGGGATATGCCGCGCCCTGTTGTGACCCGCCTTGCAGCTGTGGCGGGGAGTGCACGAGACCTGATCCTGCTGTGTTGCTGGTTGCGGCCTGCTGTTGATATCGTGAGGAGTCCCCGGTGCCTGGGAGGGTGCCGGTCGCATGTTGTGTGGACCTGGATTACCTGCGACACACCGAGGCGGAGAGACTGCGGAGCCGATGGCTGTGCCTTATCAGGGCTCGGGCTGCATGGGCCGTATGACACACTTTGGCCTGCAGCCTCCTGGAGCTGCACAGTGGTGAGAGGTTAGCTGGCACCGGTGGCCCGGGGCGCTATGCGAGTGCCTTGCAATAGGGCAATGGGTGGCAGCACCCACCCCTCTGTCACTGAGGGCTTGATACATTAATGATCCCAAGAACTGTGCCTAACTCTACCCCTGTCGTGGGCTGCCTCTTGAAGACAGTACTGTGCGGGCCATTGACTATGTGGCCCCACCAGCCTGGTACTCGGTGCCACATATCTCCTAAACCTCATCGCAGTTGCAGCTTGCACAGCACTGGCTGCAATGAGGAAAACAGACAAAACTCATTCTAAACTACAGTTTGAACAACACAAAATAATCAGGCTCTGTGAAGATGGGGCACGGTACCTGAGACTCAATCCGACAACTTGGGTCCCGAAATGGGGAGTGAGCTATGTTAAATAATTACATCTATGCAACTCAGCCTCACCACAATTGATGAGAAGTTTGATGCCATTTCTTATAGAATGGACAGAATGTCGGAGCACATAGACAAACATGCAGAACACCTTGACATGATGGAGAGGCGTGTATCAGCAGCCGAGGACAAGCAGTCCACAATGACGGGGGCACAGAAACAATTAGAGAAAGCTTTATCAACATTTCAGTCAAAGACGGAGGACTTGGAGGCCCACTCCTGTTGTAATAATCATTGCATTGTGGATCTGGCGGAGTCTACAGATGTTGGCAATATGGAGACTTTTGTGGAACGCCTTCTCACAGACTTGCTAGGACATAAGACCTTCTCAGATATGTTCGTGTTGGAACAAGCTCACCATTCATTGGCACCACTGCCTGTGTAGGGGCCCGACCTCGACCTATTATAGCAAAACTGCTTATTTATAGATGCCCATGATGTGCCATTGTGCCGCTCTAGGGAACTACAGGCTCTCCGATATGAGGGCCTGAATTTTCTATTCTACCAGATTTTATGCCACACGTCCAACATGTGAGGGGACAATTTCTTCCAGTTAAGCGGAAGCTGCAGAAATTGAAACTTGAATATGCAATATAGTACCCTGTACGCCTGTGAGTGACTATTGCCGGGAGAATTTAAATTTTCAATGACCCCAACAGTTTACAGCAGTTTCTCAAGTGCCATGAGAAGTCCAGCCGTGGACGGTGATGGAGCAAGGACTAAAACGTTGTAATGTCTTTTATTAATAATGTGCAACACAAACATATTTTATCTAGAAGATGCTTGCCTATGTGTTTTCCACTAATAAGTAATCCTCGTCTAATCCAAAATGGACGCTAATAATGCGGGAATTCTATTGCCCATGTGTCAACCATGTCACGTGGTATGACGTCTTTCTTTGCTTGGAGGGAATTTTTGCTTCTGCGCAGTGTATGCTAAAATGGATCACTGAAATAATATCGACAACAAAAATATCGTATTTACAAAATATCGGCGTCATAATATCGACTACAATAATATCGACTACCCATACTTATTTATAAAAATACAAAAATATCGAGTACACAATATCGTATATAAAAAACATTGTACACCACAATATCGAAATACAAAATATCGTTAAATTAAATATCGTTTAAATTTAATTAACATACAAAATAACAAAAATATCGAATACCAAAATATAGACATCAATATTATCGACTTTTTGAAAATATCGACTATAGAAAAACTGCTCAATTAAATATATCTTTAGCACCAAATATAAATTCACATTATAAAACAATATAAAACACTTAAACAACATAAAAAAATAATTTGCAAACACATCAATATATAAAAATAAATTTTTCCTCTAAACAAACAATTACAATAATAAAATAAAATCTGTAAAATATATAATGCTTGCATCATTTCACATTCAAAACAATGTTTAAAATATTTTAAAAAAGCAAAACGAAAAAATAATTACTTTCTACTAACAGTTTCTTAATTAGCGTTTCCCTTATATGGAAACAAACAGCCAAAACAATAAAAACAATTAACTTCAACGAAATCAAATACTCACATTTTAAAATACACCAATAACATAAAGCAACCAATTAAATAAACACTATATAAACATCAAATGTTTACATCTCTTTTACACTTCTAACCTACAATAAAGAAGAAGGTGAAACTCTGCCCAACTGTTTCCTAAAAGAAAACTTTCATTACTGAAGAAATCTTTAAAACTGCACTAAGTAAGTAAAACTGTATTTAAAATATAACAATACTACTACCCTTCAACAATAATTATTTCTGAGACCTAATTTACTATTCTTTCATTCCTTACATTTATATCAGCTCTACAGATATCTTACAAAGCCAGAAAAATATTTTCAAAATTCTCACCAATAAAAGAACAATAAATGTAAGTATATTATATTTTTGCCAAAGCTACCTAAAATTATTTTTCAAACGTTATTCACTAATATATATTTTCTTTTTTATCTATCTCCTCTGCAGCCAACAGCAAAAGCATCCAAAATAATTCTACAACCACTAACCAACTAAATACAATTAAAAAGTAAGTATATAATTTTCAATTATTAAACACCCTTAAATACCCACCCAAATAACCCTTTTCCCCTAAAATCCCTATCATGTACAAACAATATAATCAAATTATTAAAATGTTTGTTTTCTCTTCCCAACAGAAATTACATCAAGAAAATAGAAAATAAAGCTTGAAATCATTTCCTGGACAATTTTATTTACATCAAACTAAACATTGTAAGTATATTCACTGAAATGTAACTGTATTTAATAAATATGTGGTATTTATTATATTAAAAATTTTGTTTTTTTAATTTTCCCTAGCATAAAACAAAACAACATGACTGAAGGTGCAGAATTTGTAATGTCACAAAAAAATAAAATGTTATTATGTTATATGGGGTATGTCTATACACAGGAGAAACAAACTGGCCTTAAAGTGTTTTGGAAGTGTAGCAAATACTACTCTAACAAATGCTATGGAAGAGCTACTACTCATGAAACTACTGTTCTTTCTGTAAAAGAACATAATCACCCCCAAACATAACAGAGATTGAGGTTAGAGATGCTCTTGAAAGTATAAAAGAAGCAAGCACCAGTACTGATAAACCAACTACCCAAATACTAAAAGAGCAACTATTAAAAGTACCTCAACATGCATCAGGACAATTACCGTCCATAGCTTCTTTAAAAAGAACTATTGCCAGACAAAAAAAGCAACTACAAGTACCATACCTGCCCCTAAAACGTTTGCAGAAGTAGTTATTCCACCAGAATTAAGCATTACTCACACTAAAGAACCATTTATATTTTTTGATAACAAATGCCCAGATAAAAGAATAATTATGTTTGCTACTGCAAACAATTTAGTTAAATTACAGCAATGTGACACCTGGATGATGGATGGAACTTTCAAAGTCTGTCCAAAACCATTTTACCAGCTGTACACAGTGCATGGATTGTACCAACATTCAAATATTCCATTCATCTATGCCCTATTACCAAATAAACAGCAAACTACCTACATAGATATACTCACTAAAATAAAAGAAGAAAGCAATAATTATTTTCCTTCAAAAATAATTATTGATTTTGAAATAGCCATGATAAATGCTATACTGAAAAATTATCCACACACAGCAATCCAGGGTTGCTATTATCATTTTAACCAGAGTCTCTGGAGACATCTACAAAAATCAACCCTAAGTGTACAATATGCTACAGACAGTACTTTCGCCTACCAAATTAAAAAGCTAATAGCACTAGCATATGTACCTGTAACTGATGTAGCAGAGCACTACAATATTCTAATAGAGAGCCCCTATTACAAAAGGAACGAAGACAAAATAAGCCCACTACTAGACTACTTTGAGGACACCTGGGTGGGAAGACTGCATAGATCAGGGCATAGAAGGCAACCTAAGTTCCACATTCCTTGGTGGAACGTGTACCTAAGTACCTTAAACAAAGAAGCCAAAACAAATAATAGTGTTGAAGGATGGCATAATGCCTTCCAAGCAACAACAAGCAGAGGTAAACCTACCCTACAAAAACTACTACAATCTATACAAAAAGAACAAAGCTATCAAGAATTACGGATGGAACAATCTGTAACTCAAATATGTCCCAAATTAACTAAACAAACTAAAAAAATGTTTGAGCTACTGCAAAGTCAGGTTACCCTATACCCATCAACAAGAGGCCTAGATTACCTATCCCTAATAGCCAAAAGCATATTATAAACTACAGTTCCACAGCTATTATACATTTTTTCGTTCACAAAACAAACACTTTACACACATATATTAATATTATATTTTCACAATTATTACTTATTTGTGATATATATTTTTTTAACTAAAAAAAATATATTTACAAATAAATAATATTTATCAAAATATACTATATATCACAATTAATTTTAACAACATTTCCCACCCAATTAATTTAAAAAAATAGACTTACGGTTTATGTAGCTGTAGAAGATGTATTCCAACAAGTAATAATCCTTACATCTGTCTGTTAATCCATGTTAAAGTTTAAAAAAGCCCCCAAAAAAATGCAAAAATCCAACAGGTCCTATATAAATCCATCCTTGCGAAATCCAAATAACGGAAACCCTCAAAAACCCGAAAAAGATATAAAAATATAAAAATCGCTCCAGGAAATTCCGAAAAATAAAAGAAACTGTGATAATAATATTAGTTTAACAAACTAATACACAGTTCTTTTTTTTTTTAAAACGCGTCTGTCTCTCCAACGTAAAGTCGATTAAAAGTAACCTGCAAAAAAGATTGAAAGCATACCCACCCACACAAATACACCAAAATACATTCATTAAATACAATAACATTAATTTATATCAACAAAACAACACATATTTAGTCATATTATCGTCTGTCTACACTACGCCTCAAACACTAACTCACGACATCTCACTAAAATATAACTAACAAGTACAGCACACCAAAAACGCAACGACCTAACTATAAATACAATATATATATCCTAACTAGACTAAAACATAAGTATTAAGTTAGAAAAAGAATTAAAATTTCCCTTACCTTGCTCGACGCGACGCAGCTTCCAACCGCGAGCTTCTCCGGTCCTCAATGACCCAAAATAACAGTACGCGGTTACAAAATAGTCCCTGTGAACTAAAAATGGCTGCTTAAATAAATGTTTAAAAAAGGAATAATGTTAAAAAAATGCATTATATCAAAGTATAAATGTCAGATATATTTTTCTTATGTTATACAATTTTTTCTCTATATTTAAAAATTATAATATATTTTATTATACTTTGTAAAGTTATAATAATAATTAATATAAAAATATATTTATTATTATAATTATATATGTATTTTTTATAATTATATTAATTATAAAAAAACATATTAATTATATAGAAATGTTAAATAAAACTTACCTGTTTAAAAAAAATTATTTCATGCAATACAACAATGTAATAATTAATATTATTAATATTTTATATACTAATAATATTAATTAAAAATGTATTAACATGTAATAAAGTGATAATTATTTGAAAATGATAAACAATATTCACTACAGCATTATAATGTTACAATATTAAATAATAATTAACCATACAATGCTTTATTTTGTGTATATATATGCCAAAAATGGTTATATTATTTGTATAAATATATTACAATGTTACAACTCTTGTAAAATAATAACAAAATATTGTTTGTATATCAAAATAAGAATACTTTTGTTATAAAATACAATTATATCATAAAATGTTTTTTTCCTTAAAAAATTCAATTAACTAATAAATGTATGTAAAATAATTTATGTTCCTTAAATAAAAATAGACATATTTTGTGTATTTTTATTAATTTCTATTCCATACTATAAATAAAATAAAAAAATTCTCTTTCTACCTACTTATACAAAAATAAAAGTTGTTTGAAAATAAACAATGTCTAATTTTTTTATATATGTATATCTTATTATTGAATATTTTACTTAAATATATTAATTTGATAAATGTACCATTTTAATTTACTATAAATAATCAGATTGGTTTTTTTACTAGTAAATTATAAACTATACATCAATTACACAATAAAAATTCATTATCACTGCACATAATAAAACACATTTATATTTCTTCACATATAAAAACACATACTGTAATTTTCCTACAACTCTTTATATAAAATTAATAAATACACAGCAAAAAACATATATGTAATCTAAAAATTTTAGATAAATTATAAATAATTTTTTTAATATATTTGTACATAAACATATATCACTCACTCTTCCCAATACAATTAAACAATATTCATTGAAGGTGGTAAACATAAACAATATATAATTTACTCTTCCCACTACACTTAGAATTAAGGGGCCCATTACGATGGCGGGCGGAAGCACAACCGCCGTGCTGGCGGATGCAAAAACCACCAGTTACCGCCGGCACGCAGCAGTCCACACGCCCGCCCAATTACGATGCGAAAAGCAGGCCAAACACCGCCGGCAAGCCAGCAACACCGTCCGCCATCAAAGTGCGCCCGTAAACGTAGCGGCGCAGCCCAACTGACACACACCGTCCGACGAAACACGTCCCGCCCGGCGTATAAATTACGATGCCGCAAACAAACGGCTCCCACGGCTAAGAGACACCGCACGTGAAAGAGAGGCGGTAACACGGACGCAGAGCACGGACAACGAAGAAGCGGCACCCCGGGCATGAATCCAGCACTGCAGGCCCTTCCCATGCTTCTGCTGATGCACCACCAAGGACGCAACGTACCGCGGAGACGCAGGTAGGCACACACACAACAAGTGCACGCAAACAGCGCACACAGTGCAAGGGCGGAAAAAGCGGACAACCCCCACCAGCGCGTGTACACTACACATCCACCATTGCATCCACATATGACACACAGGCCAAATCCTAACATCGCAGAACACATGTGTACACACCACCTGGGACTAGGAACCAACCACCCCGTCACGGCCCCAAAGCGCCGATGACGCCGCCACACATGCGCACAACGCAGAGGCCAACCGCAGCACCATGCATGCGTCGCACACAGACACAGGGACACAACCAAGCAGCACACACATCAGCCCCACCCCGAACGCACATGACACGTGACAGGCCTGCCACAGACATGTCCCCAACGCCCAATTCACGGACAACACCCAACGCCACACAACCGACGCACACATGTCAGTGAAGTCACGCAACAGCAGGACACACCCCAGTGTAACAAACATGGCGTAGCACACAGCGGCGGCAACACCAACTAGGAGAAGCAGGGCCCCTTCGGGAAGAGGAACGCCAGTACCACACTGAAAAACCCATACCACCCTGCACATATGAACAAGACATATGAAACGGAACACCAAAGAGCCCGGGGACCGACAACAGGTGGCCCAAGAATAACATCCACACACAAGGCCCAACGCAGAGCGGAAAGGCAGCCTGCCGCCCACACAAGGGAGAGCAGACAGCACTGAATGACCTTCCATTCCAACTCCGAAACCACAGCCCTACGACAGAAGCCGGTGAATACAGCCATTGTCCAAGAATAGACCAACACAGGCATGCCGAGGAGACCGACCACAGGGCAGATAGCGCATATCACAGAAGCACACAACGGACGGGGAAGAAAGAAGAAAACACTCCCCATGTCGGCCACATGCAAGTTAATTGGAAGGAGTCACACAGCACTGACCTTGAACTGTCTGAGAAGCATGTGGGAAGAGGGCCCGTGTCCTCCAAACAAGCCAACAGAACACAAGTCCTGTCTCCCTACGACTACACAGAGCTCACAGCAACCCCGGAGCGTGCACATTGCAGACTGCACACACAGCCGGAGCACGCCATCTCAACGAACCGCTGCGAAATGGCAACCGCAACACACCTACCCAACTACGCCGAACAGCTCAAGCTGTACAAAACCAACACGATACATACATTGGGATGCGATCTCCTGTCCCTGCTGAACGTAAGTTACCGACTGACTTACCGCATCACATTGTTCAGCTGCGTCATGCCCGTCTTCTACTGTCGGAGGTGTCCCTACCAGCATCCCGTCGAGATATGCCTCTCCAACCCGGCATGTCTGAAGGCGGACCTGCTACCACTACTCCTCCCTCTGGACGCACACGACAGGGCCTGCTCTGCCTATGGGGGCATGGCGTATGTGGCCAACATCGCACCTGCACTGAAATGGGACCACTGTGCCTCCACACGACGGATCATCGAGAACAGCTACATCGAATGTCACCCAGCATGCCCCATCATGGTCCTCCAAGGGACAACTTACGAACAACACCTTGAGAGCCACCATCCGCTTCATTGGCTGGCAAACATGTACACCACCAATGACATGGAAGCCCTGCTGGACGGCATCGCATACCTGACAACCTGTAAATACGTCGGACCACAACGCAGGTTCCCCGAGTGACCTATGAAGTCCAACCCCGCACCCATGCTCAGCTTCCGCATGGACTGGCCAGTCACCACCACAACAGCCATACCAAACGACCGGCAACTGTAACCACACCATCAACGACATCGCCATGACATCGGATATGACCGGGACATGCACACTGTTCCCCATCACATCCAGGAACACCGCATGCATCGTGGGAGGCAGTGGCATGGGCTCTGTGTATCGCACCCACATGGACGGAACTGCACGAACAACCAGGACACGACATGGATCCAGCGCACATGGACACACACACCGCTCAGTGGACATGAATAGGTCGCCTGGAGTCTGTGGGTGCTGCACCCCTCCCACCCCCGCCCGGGAATCCCATACCAGGACCTTTGCATGGACGACAAGTGCATACAACAACAACACGACCCCAGTGACTGTGACATGTCCAGTAACCACCACAGTGCAACAACAAGTGGCACGCCGCTGCATGCACGCAAGCACATGCCCTGATGTCATCTCACATGCACGCGTGCATGAGGAACAACCGCAGCAAACCTGTCACATGGAACTGAGATGGACTGTGCCCATGATGCCGAGCGGTCTGGTAGGCTACATGTATACCGTCTGTGTCAAAGTCCGCAGCTCCGCAGCTATACGTAAATGTACATTAGCACAGCCTTGGCCAAGCAGATGTAACTCTGAAGCCCACATCCCACATGCAACAGCCAATCACATGTAACCCCACACCCTATCCAATTTGTAATCATGCTCAGTATATCCTCAACATGTATTCCGCTGCCAGTAGTGTCCACTATACTGCATCACAGAGGACAGAAGACTCAATATAATGTTTGAAACCAAAACTGTCTCCGCTGACTCATTTCACAAGTATGAATGAGAGAGGATGAGAGTATGTGAAGTACACGGCAGTCGTGACATGACCATGTAGTCCACTGGTATTGGATGTCAACGCAAATGAGTAGCACTACTGTGGAAGACACACATGTGTCGTGTGAAGTCGTATGGACGCAGTGCTCAGGTGGGTGGGTGCGACGGGTAGATGCGCACATGCCAAGTTGGAGCACGCCGTGTTGGGAGGGGTCATGAACAGTACACCACCGCTTCCCTGGGCATTGTGAGAGGACACCTGTCGGGGGGAGTGAACACGTGTGTGCACAGCAGCCGGGCACACGTACAAAGCGGTACCAGGCGCACCTCAGCCCACCCTCTGTGGACAAGCTGGATCCTGTTGTGCGCCCGCCATGCCCCTTGACAAGGCACACACAGCCCCAGTCGACCAGGTGTAACCCCAACATAGTCAATCCGCACAGGCGATACAGGGCACGGGATGGCAGTGGAGCATGGTGTGTGAGAGGTCTCCTCGCGCTCCTCCTGGTCATATCACGCAGGCAATAGAACCTCAACGTCCAGCATGGCAAAAAGTCAAATGGAAGTGTAGGGGGACGCACCACAGCACGAGCAGCACTGACGTCACGGGAGGTGGCTCGCACCATCCCATCCATTGCCCATCATACCAACCACGCCACATGCCATTGCGACTAAGTGCAAGCGCGTGCGCCACCACCCCTGAGCCCTCCCCAGAGAGGCCAAAGAGTGAATGTGTGGGCCATCAGCCACAGACGGACACGGCCTGGCCGCAAGGGCAGCCACAGCCACTGGGTGTCGCAGGTGGCGGATCCGGAAGGCGAAGACTGTGATGCATAGTCCATGCAGGCCGGGTCTCCATTTGGGGCACCACGCAGGTGGACGGCGTCCCGCCACACATCATACCCTGAGACAGCCCACTCGTGCAACTGGACCCACACATACACTCCTTGCCCTCTCTGGTGCGAGCTTGGGGCTGCCTGTGCAAGCGCTAGCCTCGCAGGTGAGCATGCATATTGGGGGGCGAGGGGAGGACATGAGGGCTGGGGCGAAGATGACTGTATCACTGTCAGTTAGTACAAGGGATGACCCAGATGTGGAAAGGAAGAGACGTGTCCGTGTGTACTGCAACTAGTCGCCAATCCAACTACCCCCCATGTCCGGAATGTAAGCCCGCACCTAGGCCCGCCCATCCGCCACATCGAACATACCACCAGCACGACAACCTTCCCATTCGAAACACTGACTGGGGGTGGCGACCAGTGAACAATCATGTGTAGCCTACCCACGCGTACATGTGGGCCCTCCATGATCCATGTCACCTGCGGCAAAGACATGACATGCGCAATGAGGGAAGTGAGGAGAGCTGTCCGCCCCACGCGCAGAAGGTGCATCAGCTCCACAGACCCAGCAGCGAGTCCAGCAGGGGTCACATGTGCAGGGGCAGCTGTGTCTGGTGTGAAGGCACATGCATATAGACAGCACATCGACCAATGTGTAGTCTGCCCACATCCACAGTCCATCATCATGCGGACATAGGAATTGAACACAGGGCAACACATCTTAGTTGGTGCACCCACCGTGACCAACAATGCGCAATCATCGACGTACCCGCCCTGTGCATGGCCCCCACCCAACGGAGGCACATCCAGTGCCACCATCCCACACACACAAGCCTTCCACGGAACATGCTGTGTCCAATGGTCAGTACAGAGTCAGCGCCCATCTGGTGGATCCTGAACAGGAGATACATGCACACACATGCCAGCTCCCACTATGTACGTCTGCCACCTGGCACGTGCAATGTAACCTCTCACCTGTGATGTGTGACTGCAAGCACACAGCCGTCTTGGCATGGGGCTGTCAATGTGGACACCAGTCAATGTTTCGGGAGCTGTGATCCGTACAGTGCTGTACATAGGGTGCAGTGCTGACACCTACTACTGTCTCATATCCCCTCGTGCCACAGGTCCCACTTGTATTGGCCGCTCAGCCCGTGCCCACATCGTCGTCGTCGTGTGCCATACTCATCCAGCCTCGGAAGCAGTTCCATGCTCAGCAGACACTCATGTTGCCGTGGCGTTGCCGCTTGACGAATATGCAGTCAGTCCCCATCAGCACGCCCCGCAAGTCATTGGGGCCTAGATCCCCATGTGCATGCACATGGCAGTGGTATGTCTCACTTGCCATTGCCATTGTTGGGAGACCTGTGTAAGTGTATTGTGGCCGTGCCGTCCCAGCTTGACAGCTGGGCTGTGGCTCATGTGCTTGCTCAGTCATGTCAGTGATGTGTATGCGAAATTGCTATGTGCCGTGTTGCTTTGACATGTGTCCTCTGCCATTTACCCCAGGCGGAGACCGAACATTGACCGCCCATACCAATTGCTGGCGGACATGGACGATACAGAGGTTATCAGGAAGTTTCGGCTGGACAGGCCAACCCTGCATCGACTGTGTGCCATGTTAGAGCCCCATCTCCGTCCCCGCAGGGTGTATCCGACTGCTGTCACCCCCACGGCTAAGGTGATGGCCGCCATGCATTTCTTCGCCACTGGGTCATTCCAGCACACAGTGGGCAGTGGAGGAGGGATGTCCCAGCCCATGTTCAGCAAGGTGCTGAGGGATGTACTGGCAGCCATGATGCTGTACCGAAACAGGTACATCAGATTCCCCAGGGCTCGTGAATTGGCGGCAGTGAAGGGTGCATTCTATGCCCTTGGCAGAATCCCACACGTCGTGGGAGCCATTGACTGCACACATGTTGGCCTTGTTCCACCACAGGCCACTGAGCACCTGTACCGCAACAGGAAGCACACGCACTCCCTGAATGTGCAAGTGGTGTGCCTTGCGGACATGGTGATCACCCACGTGTGTGCCAAGTTTCCAGGCTCGGCACATGACGCACACATAATGCGCAACAGCATCTTGCCACGACTGATGGCCAATCTGCAACAGGATCGTGGCTGTATTGTCGGTGAGTATGTGGAGTGGTGTAGCGTGCTGGTTGTGCGATGCTGTCCCCTGTCCAGTTGGAATAGCAACGGTTCTCTGTGTCCCTCACACCCAGGTGACTCTGCGTATCCGAATGGGGCATGGCTGTTCAGTCCATTGAGGAATCCTCGCACCCCAGCAGACGATCGATACAATGAGGCACATGGGAGGACCAGACGTGTGGTCGAGCGTACCTTTGGCCTCCTCAAGTCCAGGTTCAGGTGCCTGGACCGCACCGGGAGTGCACTGGCGTACTCCCCACAGAAGGTGTGCCAGATAGTGGTGGCGTGCTGCATGCTGCACAATCTGGCCATTCGGAAGCAGATCCCCCTCATTGTGGATGACGGAGATCAACCAGGGCCCCAGCCCGCAGACCAGGACAGCTCGAGTGAGGTGGACAGCGGAGAGGAGGAAGCTGGGAATGTGCGCCAGCAGCTCATCGCCCGCTACTTCACTTGACGGTGAGTGTCCATGTACGACGGATGATGTGTCTGTATCTGTGCAGGTGTGTGTGTGCTGTGTCAGGGTGGCCGTATGTTCACTGCGTGCAGTGTGTCAACGCTCCATGGCCAGGGTAGTATGCCACTGTTGGTGACTGTGGCATTGTGCCCTATTGCTCTGTGCGATGTGTGTACATTGCTTGTAGTTGTTGACATGTACTGTGTGATGGGTGTGTGACACACTCATTGAATGTGCTCCTGTTCTGTCTCCCACCCCTAGGTCCCTACAGGCCCTCTGGATTCCATTGCCATGCCACGCATCAGGTGCCTTTCCGCCCAAGGTGGCCGTTGTATTCCGTACAAATAAAACACAGGGCACAAACAGCAGTTAGTGAAAAAGGTGCATTTATTCCAAACTGTGACATGTGATTGTGTGTAAGGTGATGACAAAAGTGGTGCGTGCAGTGACAATGAGCTGTCGGTCATGGCTGCGTGAAGCTCAGGGTGTACCCACTGGTTCTATGTCCATAGTCCAACACACACATGCCATCCAGCTGGCTGTGTGGAGTGGGATCGTAGAGCAAGTCAATGCAGTGGCTGGTCAAGGAAGGCTGGCGGAAGGCTGGCTGGCTGCCTCACTTGCGACTGGAGCGTGCGAAGTCCTCCCGGGAGATCTGTTTCCTCTTCGGACGGCCCCTTCCACGTTTGGGAGGGGGTGTGTGGTGGCGACCTGCTGGTGGTGGGTGAGGTGTGCTCACTGGCTGTGGACGCAGGGGAAGTGGACACTGCTGCCCGACCCTGCGCCCTAGCAGGTGGTGGCGGAGGTGGTGTTGCTGGCCTTGCCTGTGACCCCACCGCCACCACCAGCTGGCCCATGAGGTCCACGAGTTGGTCCATACGGGACACGAATTGGCCCATATGGGCGTCCATGGACCTCAGCACCCCCAGCACCTCCCGCGTGTCTGTAGCAGACCTGACCCATTGTTCTTGGGCCTCCTCATAGGCCCCAAGGACTCTGGCCATTTGAGGCAGGGCATGGCTCCCAGGGGAGGCTGGCGTTTCCCTGACCCTGCTCCTCCTACCAGTCCTGCTGCCACCGGCCTGCCCACTAGCCACATTGCACACCACGGTCCTCGCTGTGGCTCCCAGGGTGGATCCAGTCGGCCGGGCCACCACCTGCGCTGGGGCTGGTGCCAGCGAAGACGTGGTGGTGGTGGTGGCGGTGGTGGTCGGTGCGGCGATGGTGGCGGTTGCGGCAGTGGTAGTGGCCGCAATGACCGTGGGTGTGGCCGCAACGACAGTGGCAGCAGGGGGCTGGGACTGTTCAGCATCCCTGGATGATGGGTTGGTGGGTAGGAGGGGTCCTGGGGAGCGGCTGGGCCCTGCCACACAAGATGGGCCTGCTTGGTGGTCCGTGTCCGAAGAGGAGGACAGATCCTCCAGATCCGTGTGTCCTCGTTGGGGGCTTGTGGGCTGGCTGTGCTGGCTGCTGTCTCCATCCCCAGCATCCGGCAGTTCGTCACCTGTGGAGAGAATGAGATTTGTTATTGTGTTGCACCTGGCGAAGTATGTATTTGTCGTCTGACATTGGCAGTTCGTGCAATCTCGTACATGGGTTTCCCGGAGGCGAGTGTGTGGCTGTGGCATCTGTAGTTGTGTGTACTAGGCAATGGGACTGTGTGCTGTGCACATGTGGCATGGGACGGATTGGCCATGCCGATGGGTGTGTTGCTGTGCCCCTACTCATTGTGACTCTGGTGTATGCGGGCTCCTGGCCCATCCTGGGTCTGGTTTGTACTTTGCTTTTGGGGTTCATATGGAACGCTTAGGCACCCATATGGCAACATGGGGGCCATGCCCCAGATTCACATTTGGGAGGGGATATGCTTTTGGGGTACATGCTGTAAGCCATGGGTGCCGAACGTGACATGTGTTGTGGCAGCATGACAGTGCATGGTTTGAGGTGTGTGCATGCTTGACATGGCCTGCATATTTGCTGTCTGTTGTGATTACTGGACATGGCATTGGACGCATCGTTATGAGTGAGTGTTGGTTGTGTGCCAGCCAACGTATTGCAGTTGTCCCATCTCCTTGGTGTGCGTGCTGCCCTGTGCCATGTGCATCACTGCAGTGCTCGGGGGGGCCCATGTTGTGTGTTGTTGCTCACAGTGTGTCGTGCGCTTCATTGACTTCTGGCACATGGTTGGTCATGGGCATGTGTCTTAGCGTGACTGCTGTATATGTGGCAGCTGTGCGGATGACATGCCTTTCATGAGACTGGGGCTGACGGATGGGATGGATGGTATGTTGTATGTGCATGGTGTGTCTGTGTGTTTGATGGGTTCAGTGGTGTTCGTGTGCATTTATGTAGTTCCGCTCTGTTGCGTCTAGTGTTGTTTGTCTTACATAGGCGTAGTTGTGGGGTGTGTGGTTGACAGGCAGTAGGGGCTACATGGACTGGACTTCAATGGTGTTTCGGTTGTGTGTGATGGGTTGCACAGTGGCTGCCGTGTGGTACTATGTTCAGTGTGGCTTGTGCATGCAGACGTGGCTCCTTGGGTGTTGCTGTGTTTGTGATGGGTCATGTGGGGTGTGAGTCTGTTGTTCATGTCCGTGTGCACATTGTTCACTTGTTCGTGACGGTGGGCGGTGCTGCGTGTTCGTCTGCTACGTGACATGTCCCATGTGTTGGTCGTGTTACAGCCCTCATGCCTCCAGTAATCCAGCCCTGTCCAGTTTCCCACCTGCAGGTTGTTCGGGCGTGCACTGTACTGGATGCCACATGGTTCTAAGCGGGGGTGCTCCATGTTGCAGGTCTGTGGGGGTGGGGGGTGTTGTGGGTCGTAGTGGTGGCTGGACACCCACTGACACCGATTGCTGTGGACCGTGATGTCTACCTTTCAGCTGTCGTTGTGCACTGCGGTGGCTGACACGTGGCTGTGGGGTGTGGGGGATGCTCCTCCTTGCTGTACTGTGGGACTAGGGGCCTGGTGTGTGTTGTACTTGGGCTGTCCACCCTCCCACCCACTGCACTTTGTGTTCCTGCCACTTAACTGTTACTTGTCGGTTAGTGCAGCTATGGCGGACACATGGGTGTGGTGGGTGCTCGTTGTGGCGCTTCTGGCATATTTGGGGACCTGTTGGTGGTTACGTGGCTGGCTGAATGTACACATGTCCCCACGCATCTTACAGTTGTTCTGTTTGGGCTGTGTGTGGTGGTGTCTGTTGCATGTGTGTGTCGTGTATTGTGTGCTGGACATGGGGGTGTTTGTCCCTGGGAGCTGTGGCATGGTGGTAGTGCATGTGAGTACATAGCGGTGTGCTGGTATACATTAGTTTGTACTTACCAGCCTCCACTCCCCCTGCTAATCCGGCGAGGATCTCGGGATGTATGATGACTCGCACCTTCTCCTCCCACGCTTTGAAGGTCTTGAAGAGCGCGGGATTCCCTCCGCCAGTGACGGCAGCCAGCTCTCTGTTTTTGCCCTCCTTCTTCTTGACCAGGCTCTTGACGTCATTCCACCGTTTGTTAATTTCGACTCTGTTCCTGGGCAGGGTCCCGACTGCATTGACCTGGTCTACGATCCGGTTCCACATTCTGTTTCTGGTGGCTAGTGGTGTGTGTTGGACCATGTTCCCATAGATTTGTGGGTGCACCTTGATGATCTCGTCGACCATGACCGTCAGCTCCATGGGCGTGAACTTGGGCATTCTTTGTGGTGCCATGGTGTTTGTGGTGCTGGTGCGGTGTGTGTTGTGTAATGTGCAGGGGGTTTGTGGTGCCGGTGTTTGGTGGTGGTGGTGGTGGTGGTTGTGATGTGTGCGTTTCTGTGGTGTGCTGCTGTCCTTGCTGTGTCACTGTGTCCTCTCCTCTCCTCTCTAGTTTGCAATGTTGCAAGGGGTTGTGGTCTGTGGGAGTGCTGCTTTTGTACTTACCTATGTGGGTGTGTCCTCATGGTCTGTTGTTTTCAGGTGTGTTGTGTCTGGTGTTCTGGCCTTTGTATTTTTTGTTTGTCCAGGGGGTGTTTTCGGGATGTGTACTGTGCTTGTGTATTTGTGCGTGCCTTGCTGTGTGGACTTATTGGCCATGTTGTGTGCTATTGGTTTTGTGAGCGGATGGTTTCTGTGCAGGGACGTGGGCGCCATGGTTTCTGCCGTGTCGATTGGCATCGGCGTTGTTTGCGCTGGCGGGCGGTATATTTGTGGTTTTCCCGCGCTCATGGTGGTGCGATCGTAATTTCACGTGCGGTGTGTCGGCCGTGTGGGCGGGCGGTTTTGTGTTGTCGTGCGTGTTTCCGTCCGTGGCGGGCGGTTTGACTCCGACTCGGACGATGGCGGGCGGTATTTTGTGTGATTTTTCCGCCGATGGCGGTTTTCGGTTTGTGTTATCGTAATGGCGTGGTCGGTGTTCAGACGGTGTATGCGGGCGGAATTTTGCCGCTTCCATGCCTGGCGGATTTATTTACGCCGGGTATCGTAATGGGCCCCTAAGTAACAAAAAATGATAAACATTAACCATATATAATTTACTATTCCCAATACAGTATGTATTAAATAATAAAAACTGCTGTACATTAAACAAATTTAAATTACTATTCCCACTACAGTCAATATTAATTCAGGGAAGGTGCTGGACACTAAACATATAACAATTACTATTCTCACTCCAGTAAATATTAAATCAGGGAAGGTGCTGCACATTAAACATATATAAATTACTATTCCCACTCCAGTCAGTATTAGGTCTGAGAAGGTGCTGGACATTAAACACATAATAATTACTATTCCCACTCCAGTCAGTATTAAGTCAGGGAAGATGCTGGACCCTAAACATATAAAATTACTATTCCCACTCCAGTCAAAATTAAGTCAGGTAAGGTGCTGAACACTAAACATATAACAATTACTATTCTCACTCCAGTGAATATTAAGTCAGGGAAGATGCTGGACATTAAACACATATAAATTACTATTCCCACTCCAGTCAGTATTAGGTCTGAGAAGGTGCTGGACATTAAACACATAATAATTACTATTCCCACTCCAGTCAGTATTAAGGGGTCGATTACGATGTCGGGCGGTTCGCCACCGCCCGCATGGCGGTGGCGATCCGCCCGCCATAATCGCCCGTCCGCCAACAAATTCCCCCCGCCATATTACCATGGCGGAGGGGAGCCCGGCAAACGGTAAGACCGTCCGCATGTTTCTCCGCCCGGCCGAACAGTCGACCGGGCGGAAAGGGTTTAACTATGGTGGCGGTGTCTGCAAGACACCGCCATCCATATTATGATGCCGGCGGAGATGAGCCTTTCCATGGTAGCGTCGCCGCCATGGAAAGGCTCGCGGTCTTTGCTGTTGGGGGCCCGTTGCAGCCCCCAGGGTGTTGGGGGGGTGGGGGCTGCACATGGAGGGTACCTATGGTACCCCCATGCATCTGCAGGCACCGCGCGGTGCCTGTCACGTTGTGCATGCAGATGCACAACATGCATTTCCAGCACTGTGGCGGGCGGTGTTGTGAGCACCGCCCGCCACAATGATGGAAATGGGGGATGCCACCGCCACCGTGGCGGTGGCATCCGAATCACATGTGCGGGACCGCCGCACACATTGCGGCCGGTCCCATTTACCGGGGCGATGCCGGGCGGACAAAGTCCGCCCGCCATCATAATTGGCCCCTAAGTCTGGGAAGGTGCTGCACATTAAACACATAAAAATTCCTATTCCCACTCCAGTCAGTATTAAGTCAGGGAAGATGCTGGACACTAAACATATAAAATTACTATTCCCACTCCAGTCAAAATTAAGTCAGAGAAGGTGCTGGACATTAAACATATATAAATTACTATTCCCACTCCAGTCAGTATTAAGTCAGGAAAGTTGCTGGACATTAAACATATATAAATTACTATTCCCACTCCAGTCAGTATTAAGTCTGGGAAGGTGCTGGACATTAAACACATAAAAATTACTATTCCCACTCCAGTCAGTATTAAGTCATGAAAGATGCTGGACACTAAACATATAAAATTACTATTCCCACTCCAGTCAAAATTAAGTCAGGGAAGATGCTGGACATTAAACATATATAAATTACTATTCCCACTCCAGTCAGTATTAGTTCTGAGATGGTGCTGGACATTAAACACATAATAATTACTATTCCCACTCTAGTCAGTATTAAGTCAGGGAAGATGCTGGACACTAAACATATAAAATTACTATTCCCACTCCAGTCAAAATTAAGTCAGGGAAGGTGCTGGACATGAAACATATATAAATTACTATTCCCACTCCAGTCAGTATTAAGTCAGGGAAGATGCTGGACAGTAAACATATATAAATCACTATTCCCACTTCAGTCAGTATTAAGTCTGGGAAGGTGCTGGACATTAAACATATATAAATAACTATTCCCACTGCAGTCAGTATTAAGTCTGGGAAGGTGCTGGACATTAAACACATAAAAATTACTATTCCCACTCCAGTCAGTATTAAGTCAGGGAAGATACTGGACACTTAGGGGCCGATTCCGATCTCGGCCGGTAGTGCTCCGAATCGGATTCGGATTTACCGGATCCGATTCGGAGCCCTGTTTCCCGACCGAATCGTACGCGGGTCCGGCCGAGCGAGTACGATGCAAGCTCCCGCGAAATCGCCGACCGACTCGTATGCGGCTTCAACACGCTCCGACCGACTCGCACGGACACGACCCGCATCGCGCTATGGAGACGTTTCCCGGCCGGGTAGTTTCGATGCGCGCCGCGAGCAGTCCGACCAACTCGCGCCGTCCGGCTCAAAAAAGCTGTCGGAGCCGGACTTTGGGGGTCCGCGTCAGACCCCCCTGTACGCGTAGGCACGCGAGTCGCACACAGGGGGGACCCATGGGTCCCCCCTACCTGTGCATGTATGCCGCGATGCGCATGGACGCGTACCCGCTGTAGGGGGAGCCCTTGTTCGCCTCGCACCCATTGAGTCAATGGGAGCCCGCGTACGCGTCGTACGACCGGCTCCCATTGACTTCAATGGGAGTCCGACCGAATCGAGTCCGATAGCATGCGAATGCATCGTACTCGTCCGGTCGGACTGCTAGGGTCCGATTCGGTCGGAATTCTCTCCGGGTCCGACTCGGTCGGAGAGATTTCCGGCCGGAATCGGAATTGGCCCCTAAACATATAACATTACTATTCCCACTACAGTAATTATTAAGTCAGGGAAACTTCAGGACACTAAATATATATATTTTACTATTTGAACAACCTCACCATTTTCCCCTAATAACCCAACATCCCAGTACTAAAAAAAACCAATAATTTCAATTTTTAATTAACTTTATTTCTTCAAATTAATTCCAAATTTTTACTTTTAAATTTAATAATTAATTTTAGAATAATATTTAAATAACACTCCCCACCCTTATCCCCTAATAACACATCACACTTCTAAAAAACAAAATATATTTCCTTTTTATAATTTCACTTTCTAATTTTTAAAAATTTGCTATTTAAACTTTTTTATTTAAATATATAAATTCATATAACTAATTTTAAAACACTCCCCAACCTTCTCCCCTAATAAGACAATATCCCACTCTAAAAACAAAAAATTATTTTCGAATTTTAAATTTAAATTTCATATTTTAAATTATTTCCAAAATTCGAAATTTTAATTTCATATATAAATTTTATACTAATATTTTAAAAACACTACCCACTCTTATCCCCTATTAACCCAAGATCCCACTCCTAAAAGAAAACATATTTTTTATATTTTTTTCTAAATTTCGTTTTTGTAAATAATTTCTCATTTTAAATAAATTTTATTAATATATAAATTGTATCCTAGTATTTTTAAAACACTACCCACCCTTATCCCCTAATAACCCAAAATCCCGCTCCTAAAACAAAACATATATTTTACATTTTTAATATAAATTTTGTTCTTGAAATTAATTTCTAATTTAAAAAAAATTAAATTAATATCTAAATTTAAACTAATATTTTTAAAATACTCCCCACCCTTATCCCCTAATAACCCAACATCCCGCTCCTAAAAAACCCATATATGTTATATTTTTAATATAAATTTCGTTTTTGAAATTAATTTCTAATTTAAAAAAAATTAAATTAATATGTAAATTTACACTAATATTTTTAAAATACTCTCCACCCTTATCCCCTAATAACCAAACATCCCGCTCCTAAAACATGTATTACAAAAAAATGTTTTATACAATTTCAAACAAATATTCAAACAATTAAAATAATACAAAATTAATAACAATACAGAATATTTAAATATTTTTAAAAAAATGATATTTTACACTTTCTATATTTTTTTGTCGATATTTTTTACAACACTAAATATTCGATATTATCTATTGACGATATTACTTGTTCGATATTTTATACTTCGATATTTTTTAAATAAAAAAACCCCGATATTTTTGACTACGATATTCTTTAATACGATATTATGAGACATTCGATATTACAACTTCGATATTACTGCAATTCGATATTTAGGATTCGATATTATGTCTATTCACCTGCTAAAATGGCTGCTTTAATGTTCTCACATGCTAAAGCTTTCGCATTACTGCAATTAATAATGTGGTATTTTAAAGCTACTAATGCGGGATAGACATTTATAAATAAATGGGATTAGTGTAGAAGTAGGAGGTATACAGTGAAAACATTTATTTTTGATTTTAATATGTTTCTTCTTTGATTTTCTATTAGTTCATAAAGTGGGCCTGGGTTGGTTAAACAGCAGCTCGAGGGCCATGTGACCTGCGCATGCGCTCTGAAAACTAACAAAGCAAAGCGATGAAGTCAACTTGGAGGACGTCCAAGGACATGACCCGCTGATCACCTTCGAAGTTCAACTGAATGTCCTGTTAAATGACACATTTTGTATATATTTTGTATTAATATTGGTGTGAAACGGGTGGGAAATATGGCAAATGTATTAATTTAGAGGGGCGGGATTTTAAAACAAGGGGCTTAAGAAAATTGAACTAAAATTGACATGGTTTGAGGATCAACTCCCTGTCCCTGTCCAATCAGAAGTAGTGGGCCCATAAATTTGAAACATTAATGGGAGGTACATGGGCGTAGAAGGGTATAATAGATATAGAATTAGCTAATTAGGAGAGCAGAGGAGCTGAGGCGTGATTGATCAGGAGAACTGAGCAGATTGAATCGCTGTCCGAAGAGGTCGTGAGGTGGGGGCGGCGGACCGTATTAGAGGGAGACGCGGAAGAGCCACGAGGAGGAACGAAGTGTCAGAGAGGGGAACGACGCAGGCGTCGTTGATAGAGAGGTCATCTATCCTGTCCTGAACCTGGTCCGGAGGGCTTGGTCTTCATCCTTTCTTGGGAACTCTCTTTCCAACTCCTTGGCCAAGGGGTTTGGTTTTCACACCTTTAGGTAACTATAAATGCGTAATCTTTAGTTTGTACTGCTGTCTCTATCTTCTCCTTTCTGAGGGACCGTGATTTGTGATTAATAGGTGACTATACAGTGTGCTTCCTCCTTGAGATGCGATCAAGTATTATGTGGTTTGTATTTTACTCTGCTAAATATTTTAGATAAACATTTTAAAAACTTCCTGAGTCAGTGGTTATTTCAGGTGTTTAATGAAATTATGTTTTGTATGATCTCATATCAACCCCAGTTATCAAAGGTCCATTGGTAAGTCATTACTCTTCAATCAGAAAAGGTAATTGGTAGCAGGGATTTTGATAAAGAGTACAACTGACCCCCCCCGCGGTGATTGCTAGCTAGTGTGAATGAATGGGCCCAGGTGAGTATTTAGTGTATGAATGCTTGTTGCTAGTAACCCGCTGGAACAACGGGGATCCCCGAAACCGGCAGAGGATGATCAGGTGTCTGCTCGTGAACTTGATGAACTTAACTGATATTTGCCTGCCTCTTGCTCCTGGCATATTCTTGAGATTAAATGCTTTTCTTCTTCTTGTTGTGTTACATTTATAGCTGTTTTCAGTGTATTTGTCATATTGTTGCTGAAAATGTGTGGCTGTGCATGGGCCCTGGACTGTGATCGGTGCCGGGAATTATCACGTTTAACGGATGTTGGGCTCCTGGTGCAGTTTGATGGTGCGGCCCTGTTAGAAATGGGAATTTTGGTAGACTAGGGCATGTGCCAAAGCCAGGCACTCTACCTAGTCCAGGCACAACCACTCTAGTCAGGATAAGGGAGTTACAGTCCTAAAATAACCGCTGCTCACCCCCTTGGTAGCTTATCTTAGAGGCAGTGTGTAAAGCATTTGCACATAACCAACAGTAATACAGTGTAAGCACTACAAAAGGACACCACACCAGTTTAGAAAAATATCCAATATTTTTATATACTTAAACCTAGACCAAAAATGATAAAAATCCACAATACAGTACTTAAAAATCTTCAGTTATCAAAACATGCTTGAAAAACAGTTCCTTGATGTCAATAGCTCCGTCCGGGGCTATCACGGCGTTGTGAACAACCAAATGCAAACAGTTCTGGCTGACTGCGGCGTCGCGGGCCAGCTACGGTGTCGGGAAGACCCGCAAACAGTACCTTTTAGAAATGCAGGGCGTCGGCGACCTCTCGTTGAGTTTCCGAAAGCACAGCATCCGCAGGCATCGGTTCCGGAGGTCGGTGCAGGAATCGTCGGGGCCCTCGAAGTCACACACGTTGCAGATCGAACTCCTCTCTGTTGAAGTCAGGAGCGCTGGCGTCGGTAGGCGTCGGGTGCTGTGGTGCAAAGTGCAGCAGTGCGGCGTGTGGTGCCCTCAGGTCGCGGTGCGAGCAGCGGCTCGGTGGCGACGTCAAATGGCGTAGTCGGTGAGACCAGGGTCGCGGTGCGAAGTGAATGCGGTGCTCGTCGTGGTCCTGGCAGGTCGAGGTGCAAGCAGCGGAGTCGTCGTTGCTGAAGCGCTGTCGTCGGCTGACGAATGGGAGTCGATGGCACCGGTAGGCCAAGGCTTCGGTGCGGGATGAGGGCGGTGCGTCGTGTAACTTTACGAGCGGTGCCCTCGAACCACGGTGCAAGCAGCGGCATAGATTTCGGAGTGGAGCGGCGTCATCGGGGATACCAAGGCGTCGTCGTGAAGCGACGCAGTGTGGAGTGCGGTGCCCACAGGTCGTGGTGCGAGCAGCGGCTCGGTGGCGGCATCAGCAGGCATCATCGGTGAGACCAGGGTCGCGGTGCGGCATTGCGGCGGTGCCCTCTGCGGTGCCCTCTGCGGTGCCCTCTGCGGTGCCTTCAGGACACGGAGTCGGTAGCGTCGTCGTCGACGTCGTCGGGTTGCTTCTTCTTCTGTTGCAGCACAAAACACACAGTCCCCAGTGCTGAGGGCAGAAGAGCTTGAAGTCTTTGCTGTTCTTGAGACTTCTTGAACAGGGGGCAAGCTCTACCTCAAGCCCTTGGAGAAACTCACAAAAGTAGATTGCAGAAAGTTCAGTCCAGTCCTTTCACTGCCCAAGACAGAAGCAGCCACTGCAGGCCAACACAGCAAAGCACACAGCAATGTGGTAGGTCCTCCTCACAGCTTCTCCAGCTCTTCCTCTTGGCAGTCTTCTTGGTCCAAAAGAGTTCTAAAAGTCAGGGGTCTGGGCCCCAATATTTATATCCCAAAATCCTTTGATCTCTCAGGCAGAGAATGTCTGTGCCCAGCCAGAACCAGTTCTGCCTTCTCTGGTGTGACTTCCTGGCAGGAGGTGGAGACGGCATGGTCAGAGGCAGACCAGGCCCTTTGAGGGGCAAGGAAATCTCCTCCCCCTTCCCCAATTGCAGCCCAGGTCTATTCAGCCCTTTCCTGACCCACCTAGACTATCTGGAGCCACTCCTGCTCCCCAGCCTTCTGTCATCCAAAACCCAGACAGGCAATCCACATTCCAGCAGAGGCACACGGGATGACTGAGCAAGAAAATACCTACTTTCTAAAAGTGTTTTTTTCAAACACAGAATGTAAAAATCACCTTCACTAAAAGATGCATCTTTAGATTCTGAGTTCAGGCATACTAAACTTTATTTTCCTACCTAATTCCCCGGGCCAGTTATGTTTATAAGATGTTATAAACAAACTCCCCATTCTGTCCTATGGGGAACAGGTAGCTTTGCAATAGTGAAAAACGAAATTGGCCGTAATTCACTATCAGGACATGCCACACACACCAGGGCATGTCCTACCTTTCACATACACTGCACCCGGCCCACAGGGGTACCTTGGGCCTACCTTAGGGGTGGCTGACATGTAAGAAAAGGGAAGGTGAGGGACTGGCAAGTGTGTGCACTGGCCAAGTCGACATGGCAGTTACAAACTGCTCGCAGACTCCGCAATGGCGGGTCTGAGTTACCTTTTCAGGGCTACTCACGTGAGTGGCACAATCAGTGCTGCAGGCCCGCTAGTAGCATTTGATTCACAGGCCCTGGCACACTCAGTGCACTTTACTAGGGACTAACAAGTAAATCAAATATCCAATCATGGAAACACCAATCCATAACACAATTTACCACAGGAGCACTTGCACCGGGAGGTCAGAAAGCGAAAACTCAGGGGAAACACGCCAAAAGATGCCAAGTCTAACACATGTCCCCTCCAGCTGAAAGTAGGGAGAACTACCCACCCTCCTGGGAGTTCTCTTCACTAAGGCGGAAGAACCCGGACAGACCATCTGCATTGGCGTGTTTTGTACCAGGACGGTGTTCCACCGTAAAGTCCATTCCCTGGAGGGAGATGGACCACCTCAGCAGTTTTGGATTCTCACCCCTCATTTGCATCATCCATCTGAGGGGCCTGTGGTCTGTCTGAACCCGGAAGTGAGTCCCAAACAGGTATGGTCTCAGCTTCTTCAGTGCCCAGACCACAGCGAAAGCTTCCCTTTCTATGGCACTCCACCTCTGTTCCCTGGGGAGTAGTCTCCGGCTAAGGAAGACTACAGGCTGGTCTAGGCCCTCTTCGTTCAGTTGTGAGAGCTACGCTCCCACTCCATGCTCTGAAGCGTCAGTCTGCACGACAAATTACTTGGAGAAGTCGGGGGCCTTGAGCACGAGTGCCGTGCACATGGCGGCCTTCAAGGCATCAAAAGCCTTCTGGCAGGACTCAGTCCAGATCACCTTCTTGGGCTGCTTCCTGGAAGTCAGCTCTGTTAAGGGGGCACAAATGGTGCCATACCCCTTAACAAACCTCCTGTAGTACCCGGTGAGTCCTAAGAAGGTCCTCACCTCTGTCTGGGTCTTGGGGGGCTCCCAAGCCAGAATGGTGTCAATCTTGGGTTGTAGGGGCGCCACCTGGCCACTTCCTACCTGGTGTCCCAAGTACACCACCGAACCCTGCCCGATCTGGCACTTACTGGCCTTGATCGTGAGGCCTGCTCTCTGCAGCACCTTCAACACTTCACTGAGGTGCTGCAAGTGTTCTTCCCAGCTGGAACTGAACACTGCGATGTCATCCAGGTAGGCGGCACTGAAATCCTCCAGCCCAGCCAACACCTGGTTGACCAACCTCTGAAAGGTGGCAGGGGCATTCTTCAACCCAAAGGGCATCACCCGGAACTGGTAATGTCCTTCTGGGGTTGAAAATGCTGACCTCTCCTTGGCCCCATCGGTTAAGGCAATCTGCCAGTAAACAGACGTTAAATCAAACGTGCTGAGGAACTTGGCAGCTCCCAACCGATCAATGAGCTCATCAGCTCAGTCCTGGTGACGGCATTGAGCCCACGGTAGTCCACACAAAACCGCAGTTCTGGAGTGGCACCAGGTGCAGCAGCCTTTGGGACCAAGACCACTGGGCTGGCCCAAGGACTGTTGGAAGGCTCGATCACCCCTAACGCCAACATCTTAGAGACCTCCTCTTTAATGCTGGCCTTGAACCAGTCAGTCAACTTGTAAATCTTGTGCTTCACAGGAGGGCTGTCACCGGTGTCCACGTCATGGGTACACCAGTGAGTAACACCTGGGGTCAGGGAGAACATTGGGGCAAACTGTCCCAACAACTGGTGACATTCGCTCTGCTGCTCTGGAGTCAGTGTAGGGGAGAGGATCACACCTTCCACTGACCCATCATGCTCCTTGGTAGACAGGAGGTCAGGGAGAGGTTCACTCTCCTCTTCCACCCCATCATCTGTCGCCAAGAGCATGCTCACTTCGGACCTCTCGAAGTGGGGCTTGAGGCGGTTCACGTGGAGGACCCTCAAAGGGTTCCTTGGAGCCCGCAAATCCACCAGGTAGGTGACATCACTTTTGCGCTCCACCACCTCAAATGGCCCAGTCCACTTGTCCTGCAAGGCACAAGGTTCCATTGGGGCCATGACCCACACTTTTTGCCCAGGTTGAAATTCGACCAGAGTGGCATTCTGGTCATACCACTGCCTCATTTCTTCCTGGCTGGCTTCTAGGTTCGCCTGCGCAAGTTTCCTGAAGCGGGCAGTTTGATTTCTGAAGGCCAGCATGTAGCTAAACACATCCTGGGGAGCTTTCCTGGGAGCTGCCTCCCAGCCTTCCTTCACCAAACTCAGAGGTCCTCTCACAGGGACTGAACCCAAGAGACTTCTGTGGTACCTCCCTGAATGCAAAAAGAAGGCACGGCAAGAGGACGTCCCACTTACGCCTCATGGGTTCTGTTAGACCCTTAATCATGCCCTTCAAGGTCTGGTTGAATCTCTCCACCAGACCGTTACCTTGTGGGTGGTAAGGGGTGGTGAACTTGTAGGTTACACCACACTCCTTCCACAGGAATGTCATATACTTGGATATGAAATTGGTCCCCCTGTCAGAAACCACCTCTCTGGGGAACCCCACTCGGGAAAAGATCCCCATTAACGCCGGCCCACCACTGGCGCCGTCGTTGTCCTGAGAGGGATTGCCTCCGGGTACCGGGTGGCATGGTCCACCAAGACCAGGATGTACCTGTTGCCCGTGGCTGTCTTGGGATCCAGTGGCCCCACAATGTCCATCCCTACCCTTTCGAAGGGCGTTACAACCACTGGAAAAGGTTGGAGAGGAGCTTTGACCTTCCTCCCACTCTTACCACTTGCCTGGCAAGTTTGGCAAGACCTGCAATGTCCATCTGACTGCCTTCACATTTGGGGCCAGAAGAAGTGGGTGACAAGCCTGTCAAAGGTCTTGTCCTGCCCCAAATGTCCTGCCAAAGGCACGTCATGAGCCAGACCCAGTAGGAAGGTCCTGAAGCGCTGGGGTACCACCAGCACACGGGCTGACCCAGGCTCAGCGACCTTAGGCTCACTGTACAGGAGATCATTCTCCCAATAGATCCAATGTGATCCGGACTGATGACCAGCTGCCTGGTCTGCAGCCTGCTGCCGCAGACCCTCCAGAGAAGGGCACACCTTCTGCTCCTTGCAGAATTCCTCCCTGGTGGGACCCCCTTCTTGCTGCCAATGTGTCAGCTCAGAGATGTCCCCCAGTTCAGCTACCTGCTCCCCTGTAGGCACCGGGGCGTCCCGCTCAAGGTCTGCCTCCTCCCGGTCCGTGGGAACTTCAGGGGCCGGTTTCCCGCGCCCCTTGCCCTTTCTCTTGGGAGGGACTTGGGCCACTGTTTCAGGCTCCAAGTCCTCTTGATCACCCTCTCTGGCTGCCATTGACCGAGTGGACACGCATGCCCACTCTGGCAACCCAAGCATCTCCAAGTGAGACCTGAGCTCAACATCCTTCCATAAGGACTGCTCCAGGTCGTTACCTAGCAGACAGACTACAGGCATGGAAGGGCTCACAACCACCCTTAAGGGACCTGAGACCCCCCCCACTCGAAGGGAACCTGCGCCAGCAGACACTGGCACTCTGAATTATCCACCGCAATGACTTGGTGGAATGTCCCCTGGGACTACCTGCTTCTCAGAGACCAGGTGACACCGGACTGAGGTCACACTGGCTCCAGTATCTCTGAGAGCCTCTACCCTTTTCCCATTGATGGTCACCCAGGTGCTGTATTTCTTTGTGTTAGGGGCACCAGGTTTCCTGGGACCATCTCACTGTCCCCTAGTGAGACGAGGGTCATTTCTGCGGGGTCCCCACCCTCCTGTGGGTACTCCTCCTCCCCAAGCGCTACACTAGCCAACACCTTGGACTGCCCACCGGTGGGTGGCTGTGCCCCCTTAGGGCACTTGGGGTCCCCCTTCAAGTGACCCACCTGGTCACATGCAAAACACTTGCGGGGGCCGGTCTCAGCAGGCTTTCCTGACAAGACCCCTTGTTTCTTATCTCCTGGGGGATGGGAACCTTTACCCTGGGTGTTAGTTTGGGGCCCTTTAGAGAACTCCTGTGTTTTACCCTTGTCCCCCCACTTTTCTGCTGGGGACCCTGCCCACCTTTGGCTGAGTCTCCCCCATACGCTTTCCTGTGGACCCTGGTACTCACCCAGCGGTCCGCCTCCATAGCAAGCTTCCTGGGGTCAGTCAGCTTACTATCAACTAGGTGCTGGCGCAGATCTGCAAAACATAGACTAGACAAGTGCTCCCATGCAATCAAATTTTAGAGCCCCAGAAAATCTGTCACATTACTGCCCTTCACCCAGCCATCCAGTGACCTGCAAAACATATCTACACATTCCAACCAAGTGTTGGCATCGGACTTCTTACTGGACCTGAACTGATCCCTGTACGTTTCAGGAGTGAGACCATACTTAGTGAGAAGGGCGTCCTTCATGTCTGGATAGGTGAGGTGATACCCCTTACCCAAAGCTATTAAAGTATCCCTTGCTTCTTCTGGGAAGAGAGGCCACAATCCTGCTCCCCAATTCTCCTCAGGGACCCCATTCATGTGTATTGCTGCCTCGTAACCCTGAAACCACCTTTGTATGTCCTCCCCTTCTTGAATTCTTTGCCTACATTCTTAGGGATGTGCACAATCCTGTCTGCCTGTCTTGATGGGTTGCTGCCACCATCTGAGCTGGCTCTACTCCTCTGATCCAGCTCCTTTATCCTGAACTCATGCTCTAACATCATCCTTTTCTCCTCCATGGCTAACTTAAGCTTCTCCAGTTCTACTGCAACTCTCCTTGCTTCCCGCCTGTCCTCCAGCTCTCCTGGGGACAGGCCACTGCTGCCTGGCCTGGACGGTTCCCCCACTCCCAAAAGCACATCCACCCTAGGAATAGGCTCCTCCGCCTCTCCACTGAGATCACCAGACTGCTCGCTGTCATGTCTGGCTGCTACCCAGGCCCTCAGCGCCTTTTGTAGCTCCTCCTTCCTCGTGAGGCCTCTGACTTGGACTTTTAGGTTTTTGCAAATTGATTTCAATTCCCTAACATTGTAGGATTCCAACCTATCCTCCTCAAAGGCAATTTCCAGGGATGCAACAGATAATGCTCTTGATTCAGGCATGATGAAGTAGCAAGTTCAAACTGGCAAGATCAAAAATAGGCCAAAAAGAAAAAGAACCAATCTGTGGCACGTAATGGTCTGCGATATGGTAGTAGTGCACACCAATCACTGTAAGTCAAGTGCAAACGCAAGTCCTATCCTCACCGCTGACAACCAATGTTAGAAATGGGATTTTTGGTGGGCTAGGGCATGTGCCAAAGCCAGGCAGAAACCACCACTCTAGTCAGGATAAGGGAGTTACAGTCCTAAAATAACCCCTGTTCATCCCCTTGGTAGCTTGGCACGAGCAGTCAGGCTTATCTTAGAGGCAGTGTGTAAAGCATTTGCACATAACCAACAGTAATACAGTGTAAGCACTACAAAAGGACACCACACCAGTTTAGAAAAATATCCAATATTTTTATATACTTAAACCAAGACCAAAAACGATAAAAATCCACAATGCAGTACATAAAAATCTCCAGTTATCAAAATATGCTTCAAAAACAGTTCCTTGATGTCAATAGCTCCGTCCTGGGCTATCACGGTGTCGTGAACAAACAAATCCAAACAGTTCTGGCTGACCGCGGCGTCGCGGGCCAGCTATGGTGTCGGGAAGACCCGTAAACAGTACCTTTTAGAAATGCAGGGCGTCGGCAAACCTTTCGTTGAGTTTCCGAAAGCACGCCGTCCACAGGCGTCGGTTCTGGAGGTCGGTGCAGGAGTCGTCGGGGCCCTCGAAGTCACACGCGTTGCAGATCGAACTCCTCTCTATTGAAGTCAGGAGCGCTGGCGTCGGTAGGCGTCGGGTGCTGCGGTGCGAAGTGCAGCGGTGCGGCGTGCGGTACCCTCAGGTCGCGGTGTGAGCAGCGGCTCGGTGGCGGCATCAGATGGCGTCGTCGGTGAGACCAGGGTCGCGGTGCGAAGTGAATGTGGTGCTCGTCGCGGTGCTGGCAGGTCGCGGTGCAAGCGGCGTCGTCGTTGCTGAAGCGCTGTCGTCAGCTGATGAATGGGAGTCGATGTCGCTGGCGTCAGTAGGCCAAGGCTGCCGTGCAGGATGAGAGCGGTGCGTCGTGTAACTTTACGAGTGGTGCCCTCGAACCACGGTGCAAGCAGCGGCGTAGATTTCGGGGTGGAGCGGCATCGTCGGGGATACCAAGGCGTCGTCGTGAAGCGAGGCGGTGCGGAGTGCGGTGCCCACAGGTCGCAGTGCGAGCAGCGGCTCGGTGGCGGCGTCAGCAGGTGTCGGTCAGACCAGGGTCGCGGAGCGGTGTTGCGGCGGGGCCCTCTGCGGTGCCTTCAGGACACGGAGTCGGCAGCGTCGTCGTCAACGTCGTCGGGTTGCTTCTTCTTCTGTTGCAGCACAAAACACACAGTCCCCAGTGCTGAGGGCACAAGAGCTTGAAGTCTTTGCTGTTCCTGAGACTTCTTGAACAGGGGAAGCTCTACCTCAATCCCTTGGAGAAACTCACAAAAGTAGATTGCAGAAAGGTCAGTCCAGTCCTTTCACTGCCCAAGACAGAAGCAGCCACTGCAGGCCAACACAGCAAAGCACACAGCAATGTGGTAGTTCCTTCTCACAGCTTCTCCAGCTCTTCTTCTTGGCAGTCTTATTGGTCCAAAAGAGTTCTGAAAGTCAGGGGTCTGGGCCCCAATATTTATATCCCAAAATCCTTTGATCTCTCAGGCAGAGAGTGTCTGTGCCCAGCCAGAACCAGTTCTGCCTTCTCTGGTGTGACTTCCTGGCAGGAGGTGGAGACGGCATGGTCAGAGGCAGACCAGGCCCTTTGAGGTGCAAGGAAATCTCCTGCCCCTTCCCCAATTGAAGCCCAGGTCTATTCAGCCCTTTCCTGACCCACCTAGACTATCTGGAGCCACTCCTACTCCCCAGCCTTCTGTTATCCAAAACCCAGACAGGCAATCCACATTCCAGCAGAGGCACACGGGGTGACTGAGTAAGAAAATACCTACTTTCTAAAAGTGGTATTTTCAAACACAGAATGTAAAAAACACCTTTACTAAAAGACGCATCTTTTGATTCTGAGTTCAGGCATACTAAACTTTATTTTCCTACCTAATTCCCCGGGCCAGTTATGTTTATAAGATGTTATAAACAAACTCCCCATTCTGTCCTATGGGGAACAGGTAGCCTTGCAATAGCGAAAAACGAAATTGGCCGTAATTCACTATCAGGACATGCCACACACACCAGGGCATGTCCTACCTTTCACATACACTGCACCCGGCCCACAGGGGTACCTTGGGCCTACCTTAGGGGTGGCTGACATGTAAGAAAAGGGAAGGTGAGGGACTGGCAAGTGTGTGCACTGGCCAAGTCCACATGGCAGTTACAAACTGCTCGCAGACTCCGCAATGGCGGGTCTGAGTTACCTTTTCAGGGCTACTCACGTGGGTGGCACAATCAGTGCTGCAGGCCCGCTAGTAGCATTTGATTCACAGGCCCTGGCACACTCAGTGCACTTTACTAGGGACTAACAAGTAAATCAAATATCCAATCATGGAAACACCAATCCATAACACAATTTACCACAGGAGCACTTGCACTTTACCACTGATCAGCAGTGAGAAAAGTGCGCAGAAACACTACGCCAGCAAAAACAGAGTCAAAACCGGGAGGTCAGAAAGCAAAAACTCAGGAGAAAAAAACACGCCAAAAGATGCCAAGTCTAACAGGCACTCTATCAGGTGTTGTGTGGGTCTTGGGCAAATGATACATGGCGAGATGATTATGTGTGGATATGGTGTATGATTGTGCACTTAAGATTGACTGTTGTGTGATGGGAGTGCTTCATTCTCCGGAAACGGCCCTCCACTGACCTTGAATTATGGGAGTGCCCGGCTGGCACTATCTGCCTCTATGTGTATACCACACTGTTATTTCTTGGGTATACTGTTTAGGGGTCTTGGAGCGTTAAGGATGGGACATGGGTTGCTGTGTCAACTGTTGGGGGACGCAGCGTGGGTGGGTGGTGGTGATGGCTATCTTCTATTATTCGCATGGCATTACCGGGATCAGAAACTGACACATGTGTTGGACTAGGTAACTGGCTGTCCATAGTCTGGTGTGGCAGTGATTAGTGGGGTGAAGGCACTTCTACACCAATTGGACATATGTCACAAGTGAATTTTTTAACTTGGAATGTTAGGGGATTGAATGATTGTCATAAAATCCGCAAAGTATTATTGTATCGACAACAACATCAGATAGATGTGGCCATACAGCAGGAAACGCATTTAGCATCCAACACCGGGATGTTCACTTTGAGGAGCATGAGAGGGGAATGTGGAGCTGCGAGGTTAACCAAGCATGCTTGTGGAGTTCTAGTTTTGGGCCCGCCATGGCTCTGGGATTATGCTGCAGGAGGTGTGTTAATAATGGGGGTCATTTTATGGTTACACGTCGCCACAAGGAACACCTTGATATACTCTTGGGTGTTTATAGACCCACCTACATCGACCCCCAGTTCTATCACTCACTGCATACCAAACTGGTTACCTGTGGCAGCATACCACAGATATGGGTCGGTGACGTAAATCATGTTGAGGCGCCAGATCTGGACTGCTCTCGCGGCCCGCCTCGGACACCTTCTGCGGCGGCCCGCGCCATAGAAGCGGTGTCAGAAATTAGCGGCCTTGTGAACATGTGACGCTATCACTCACCGCAGGGCAGAAACTATACCTATTACCCTACTGTTCACTATATACATAGGCTTATTGACTATTGACTGGTAACTCACAGTTTGCTATCCATGGTCCAACAGTGAGAACATCTGCCTCGCACTTGTTCGGATCACTCCCCAGTACGACCCACACATGTCCTCCTGGCGCTTCCCACAGTATTCTCTGTTGGATGTGGTGTTTCGTGAACTTTTGCCACAGACAATTAATGAATATTTCTGGGCTCAATGGAAAATATTGCCACTATTTGGGAGGACTTCAAGGTTTATATTGGTAGGATAACAATCTTGATGCAAGCAGGGGTGCTCCCCTCCATTCGAGGCCACCTAATGAGGTTGGAGGCGGACTCAGCCGACCTAGAGCACGCTCATTGTGAGACAGCAGAGCATGGACTATTGGGCGATATAAGAGCCAAGATAGAAGAATATAATGAGCTGGCACAGAGTGTGATTACTCACTTATGCAGGTATGTCACTGCTAGGGTTTATGATGAACAGGCGAGCGCCATTTTAAAGGCCCTCCTGTGGCCTAATTGCGAAGATAGTGAAGTACTTTCTTTTCTAGATGGGTGGGGGGAACTTTGCAGAGGTGGCAGATCGGTTCCGCTGTTTTTACACTGAATTGTACACTTCGCGCATCACTTATGATGAGCAGGCAACAGCTAGCTATCTTGCACATATCTCCATGAAATGATTATCGGATATGCATAGGTAATGGCTGGTGGCACTGCTTCGTCCCATGGAGATTGCCGCTGCATTGAAGCATATGCCTGTTACAAGGCCTACTAAGACAAACTTATCATTTGGTTAATCTTTTCGAGGAGATGCACAACGGTTCCATGACCTCCACTATGCGCAAAGCTTTACTTGTCACTTTGCTTAAACCAGGCAAACCATCTGAAAATTGCTCATTCTATCGACCCCTATCACTCTTAAACACAGATACGAAGCTCTTCACAAAGGATTTAGCTAAGTGTTTGATGCCTTTGCTTCCTGGGCTAGTGAGCCTTGAGCAATCCGGCTTTATACCCAGCCGATTCCTTACCTATAATCTTCGAACCCTCTTTGGTACAATCTTGTACGCCGACCCTGATGTCCACGCTGCGGCTATCATTTTGGATGGGGAGAAAGCTTCTGACTGAGTTGAATGGGGATTTATGTTTTCTGTGTTGCGTCGCGTGGGAGTGGGTGATGTCTTTCCGAAACTGATCCGGGTCCTCTACATGGCACCAACTGCGCGTGTGCTCATTATTGGACTAGTGTCTGCCCCGATTACTACTACTAGGAGCATGACTTAGGGCTGCCCCTTGTCCCAGAACCCTTGGCCTGTACACTGCAGGAATTTCATGCCCATCGAGGTTTTCGTTTTCCACATTATAACCTAAGAATTTCTGCGTATGCTGGCGATACGCTGTTGTATGTCCATGATCCAGAGTGTAATCTCTCCCCAGTCGTTTGGGAGGTGGTGCTCTTTGGTGGCCATTTTGGGCTGGGGATAAAGTGGGACAAGTCTCTCATATATCCCCTTACCATCGCTATGACACCCATACAAACAGAGTTCCCTCTCACGTGGACTACCTAACCGGTTTGTTACTTGGGCTTTCAGATCCATACGGAGCCGGAGGTAGTGATGCACAAGAATTATGGGAAGGCTATACATTGTCTCACTGAGGTGGTGGATAAATGGATCTCCCTCCCACTTTCTCTTTGCGGTCACATAGCCATCATGAAAATGGTAGTTTTCCCGCTTTTTATTCTTGTTTGCGAATATTCTGATCCTATTACCGGGTACGATGTTTCAGATTCTGAGCTCCTTGATGGTGCGCCTGGCGTGGGCCAGTAAACAGCCTCACATGCAATGGAAAACATCCACTCTTCCATACTCAGCGGGTAGCCTGAATGAGCCAGATTTTGAAGCATACTACAAGGCAGCTCAAAGCATGTTTGCGCATTACAGGATGCACGGGCCCCCGGATTTACCACAGCTTTGGCTGGAACACAACGGAGCCACTTGGATGAAGGGTTCTCTCCTAACAGTGACAGAATGGCATACATATATGGCATTTTGCAGTACACAATCCAATGCCTATCATGATCTTATGCTGCCCCGTAGTCGCCTGAAAGATGTATGGGGTCCATATCAGGAATATTTTTCTCATGGGACACATGATGCAGAGAGTGAGGAAGATGTAGGAGGAGTCATGCGAGTGTCCCATGGTAGTAGACCTACTGGACCCCTATTGGATGTGGGGAGGATCGGATTGCGGTGTGGAGGGGATGGCATGGCGATGACTGACAGCTTCTATATTTGTGCATTGAATGATCCTGCATAAGTCATTATAGCTAGTAGACTATTACTGGAGTCCAGGTCTGATGCTTGTTCTTTGGTAGCTGCAGATGATGACATTCCCTGTATTTGCTTTGCGCATATTTACTGCCATTATATCAATCCAATTTGTGATACCACTATGCTTATCATGTATTTGAAATCTACGTATGTCTATTTCATGTATCTCGTCTGTGCCGAAAGTGAACTTTAATTGATGCCAAACTGTTAATGTTTGCAAAAGGAAAATAAAGTTTTAAAAAAAAGCAATTTGGTTTCACAAATGCCAAAACTGAATTGCATAAACTGATGTTTTATAGTCAATAAAAAATGAGGTGAAAGGTATTCCTGGGGTTGCAATTTTTTATTTGAATGGATCACTGTCCAAGCATGTCGTCTTCGTATGAGTGTGTTCATATCTATTGTATGACATATTTGGTTGTAGCCAAAATTTCCTGATAAAATACAGCTTTCCCAATGCTCGCACTCCAGACTTATTGTGCACCGAGTTCCTCAATAGCCTTAGATGGAATCCCAGGAGCCCTTTTTATTGATCTGTTTTTGCTCCTCAATTTTCTGCCAGCACAATTTGCAGATAGAGCCACTTTCAGTGCCCTGTGGCTGCGACAGTAAGTCTCCACGGGACATGCTTCACTTCTTGATGTTTTGTAGTTTTTATGACCTACCTACGAAGTCCTTTATCATTCCGATTCTGAAAAAGGCTAATTTCAAGCATGTGCGTCCCGCTTACATTATTTATTAGTGCTTAAGGGTAGCACAGATTTTTATGTGCTCAGTTTTTTAAAATCTGCAGTTAGGCTTAGATCTAGTTGCACTTTTTTTACATATCATCTATCGGCAATCTTTTATGGCAGTTTACTCGGTTTTATTTATTGCTAACGTAGTTGTAATAACCAGTTAGTCAATGGCGTTATGCACTTTGTCATGTTTTGCACACTCAACTAATAATAAAGAAGGTCCTTTATTACATTGTAGTTCATAGTGGTGTATCTTGTGTAAATTTCGTTTGCCACTTGTTCACTATTTGTTTATACATGACAAGATTAGTTGTCTTTAACCCAGTTATTTTTCCTATCTGGTGTTGCCTGTGTGAGACCTGTGCTTTCTGTAATTTGTTTTTTATACACAGGTTTGGACACCATATCAACTAGTACGTGTTTTATCTGCTAATGTTTTTATCTGTATTTTATGTGTGTGCTTTTATGGTTTTTGTGAAGGAAACCGAATAAAGGGGCTCATTACGATGACTGGCGGATGCACCTCCGCGATGCTGGCGGTGGGAGAAAACGCTGTTTTCCGCCCGTGAGCAGCGGTGCACCCGTCCGCCATATTACAATGGTCAAACTCAGCCCATTGCCCGTCCGCCGCGGTGCTACGTGCACCGCCATCCAGACACGCCCGCCACCGCGGCGGAGACAACCAATCCAGAGCCACCGGCGTGCGGAATGACGTCCCTCCCTCCGTACAAATTAGGATGCGCGAAACAGTCAGGCCCACCGCCGCGGAGAAACCGGCCATCCTGAGCATACGGAAGCACCACAGCGGAGCGCTCAATTGATGCCCGGAGCCGACCGTCATGGACCCGGCACTACACGTCTTCCCGGCGCTGTACATGATACACCTCCAGCAAGCCATGGACCGTGGCGGACGCCGCCGCAGGTACGCGATCACACAACTCTGCACACAAACACAACCCACAACTCCATGGCTGATGGAAGGTTCCTGTCCCCACCAGACACCCTGGTGGGGACAGGAACACAACCACAGGTGTAGCCACACATGTCCCACCTGCCACAAGGCCACCCCTCCACACCCAGGCCACCATGTCCGCGACCCGGAAATAATGCCCAGTACACGTGACCGCAGCGGAGAATCCGCGAGAAAAAATGCACACAATGCAGCAGGCTGGGCCAGCGCTAGGCAGGGGCAGTGCCCAAAGTACACAGGGCAACACCTCAACACTCCACACACTAGGCCCACCCACACCATGAAGGGACATGGCACGTGATCTCCCTGTGCCCCCACATGCCCAAAAAGCAGCCAGGTGAACACACACACTGCACCACACAACAAACAACTAGGGAGACAGCCTCATCAGGGGTGGTTGCAGAGTAACACACAGCGCACAAGCACTGGGCCAGGGAACACACACACCACAACAACACCACACTCATGGCAAGTAAACTGAGTACAAGCACAATTTAAACACACACAGACAATGAACAAACACACCAATGGACACACAGCCTGCCAAGTCACACAGACATACCCCACACTGACACACAGCAACAAACACAGACCACATGCCAACAGCAATGGAGGACAACAAATAGGCAACTCAAAGTGAGGTGCACACTAATGGAATGGCAAGGAGCTGAACACCACAAATGTGTACATCACATGCAAGGGAAGGAACACATCACATCCACCCCAGCCCAAAAAACCACACATGGCAGTCACAGTTAGTGAAGTCAAACCACAGTCACCTCACTGCAACAACACAGGGAGACAGCAAGGCAACCCATGAATCTGCACAGGGATGAAAGCAAGGGTATGAAGTCCAACCCTGATCAGCCACACATCTGAATCTAAATACATCACAGGAGTATGTCAGCAGCACAACACACAGGGGCCATTGCAACACTCCATGACAGTCAAACACAAGTATGAACCTCCACACAACCCCCACACCCATCACACCAGCAGCACACAACACCACTGACAAACACACAGAAGCTTGCCAATAATATCCAGTCAAGACACTGACAATCAAACACACCCCATGGGTGGTATCCACAAACATCACACACACACAGGTATGGCAGTACCAAGGTACGCACAAAAACAACAGTCAAACACAGAACACAATCAAAACACACACACAGAACTACTACAACAGACAAGACCTGTGCAGCTAAACAGTGCCAAACCAATGGGAGCACAGACACAACAGGAATACACAACCACATCAGTCACGAAAAACGCACAGACAACATACCACAACACATATAAGAAGTGCATCCACTAAAAACAATAATGGAGACCAAAAGGCAGAAATGGGCCTACAATGACACAGAGACAGACATACCACAACACACATCCACACAAAATGGTGTCACAGTGTACCACATGTCTGCACATGCACAACCATGACCAGAGACACATCAAATGTGAGAGGAGAAAACACCAAGGATGCACATGAAACAAGCACTGCAACCACAATAGACCTCAGTCCATGTGACAGACACACAAGTAAGGCACACCACAATGGCAACACACCTGAATCAAACACAACCACAACAAACACACACTGACAGGAAAATAGAACACCACACACAGAGCAACAGTCAACTGCATGACACAACACAAACACTGCACACAGCCACATCAGTCACAACACATGCACAGGCAAAGATATCAACATGCTACAAAAGCCAAACATCAGGGGGTGCACAACAGGCAAGAACAAGGCAACATCAACTCACAGCACTGCATGCACACCAAGCCTGTGTGTGCACAACACACATACCAGTTACAAACAGGGATAAGTGACACACCTTGAACACGCACAACAACAATCTAAACATCACACACACACCAACACACCCAGGAAGCCAATCAGTCCCCAGCAAACACACATACTACCAAGCCAACACACACAGATGCAGAAGTCTGGGACACAAAAGTCGAAACAACATGATCAGAGGTAACAATACATTGGCAATGTTGAAGTGGAGAATAGAGCATGTGTCACAGTAAACACTACCCACACAGTAACCCTTTATTTAGCAAGGAAATTGACAAGGCAGACAACAGGAGTAAATATCTTCTTTTTATTTACATTTCACACAGTCATGCAGCAAAAGTCAGACAAGAGCAAGGCCAGTGGCCACTTCAAAGTGCAGGTGAGGTACATGAGAAGCTGCACAGGCAAGGGGCAAACAGCAGTGAACAGCAAGGCCAGTGGCCACTCCAAAGTGCAGGTGAGGTACATGAGATCCTGCACAGGCAAGGGGCAAACAGCAATGAACAGCAAGGCCAGTGGCCAGTCCAAAGTGCAGGTGAGGTACATGAGAAGCTGCACAGGCAAGGGGCAAACAGCAGTGAACAGCAAGGCCAGTGGCCAGGACACAGTGCAGGTGAGGTACATGAGAAGCTGCACAGGCAAGGGGCAAACAGCAGTGAACAGCAAGGCCAGTGGCCACTCCAAAGTGCAGGTGAGGTACATGAGATCCTGCACAGGCAAGGGGCAAACAGCAGTGAACAGCAAGGCCAGTGGCCAGTCCAAAGTGCAGGTGAGGTACATGAGAAGCTGCACAGGCAAGGGGCAAACAGCAGTGAACAGCAAGGCCAGTGGCCAGGACACAGTCCAGGTGAGGTACATGAGAAGCTGCACAGGCAAGGGGCAAACAGCAGTGAACAGCAAGGTCAGTGGCCACTCCAAAGTGCAGGTGAGGTAGATGAGATTCTGCACAGGCAAGGGGCAAACAGAAGTATACAGCAAGGCCAGTGGCCACTCCAAAGTGCAGGTGAGGTACATGAGATCCTGCACAGGCAAGGGGCAAACAGCAGTGAACAGCAAGGCCAGTGGCCACTCCAAAGTGAAGGTGAGGTACATGAGATCCTGCACAGGCAAGGGGCAAACAGCAGTGAACAGCAAGGCCAGTGGCCAGTCAAAAGTGCAGGTGAGGTACATGAGAAGCTGCAAAGGCAAGGGGCAAACAGCAGTGAACAGCAAGGCCAGTGGCCAGGACACAGTGCAGGTGAGGTACATGAGAAGCTGCACAGGCAAGGGGCAAACAGCAGTGAACAGCAAGGCCAGTGGCCAGTCCAAAGTACAGGTGAGGTACATGAGAAGCTGCACAGGCAAGGGGCAAACAGCAGTGAACAGCAAGGCCAGTGGCCAGGACACAGTGCAGGTGAGGTACATGAGAAGCTGCACAGGCAAGGGGCAAACAGCAGTGAACAGCAAGGCCAGTGGCCACTCCAAAGTGCAGGTGAGGTACATGAGATCCTGCACAGGCAAGGGGCAAACAGCAGTGAACAGCAAGGCCAGTGGCCACTCCAAAGTGCAGGTGAGGTACATGAGATGCTGCACAGGCAAGGGGCAAACAGCAGTGAACAGCAAGGCCAGTGGCCACTCCAAAGTGCAGGTGAGGTACATGAGATCCTGCACAGGCAAGGGGCAAACAGCAGTGAACAGCAAGGCCAGTGGCCACTCCAAAGTGCAGGTGAGGTACATGAGATCCTGCACAGGCAAGGGGAAAACAGCAGTGAACAGCAAGGCCAGTGGCCACTCCAAAGTGCAGGTGAGGTACATGAGATCCTGCACAGGCAAGGGGAAAACAGCAGTGAACAGCAAGGCCAGTGGCCAGGCCACAGTGCAGGTGAGGTACATGAGAAGCTGCACAGGCAAGGGGCAAACAGCAGTGAACAGCAAGGCCAGTGGCCAGGACACAGTGCAGGTGAGGTACATGAGAAGCTGCACAGGCAAGGGGCAAACAGCAGTGAACAGCAAGGCCAGTGGCCACTCCAAAGTGCAGGTGAGGTACATGAGATCCTGCACAGGCAAGGGGCAAACAGCAGTGAACAGCAAGGCCAGTGGCCACTCCAAAGTACAGGTGAGGTACATGAGACCCTGCACAGGCAAGGGGCAAACAGCAGTGAACAGCAAGGCCAGTGGCCATTCCAAAGTGCAGGTGAGGTACATGAGATCCTGCACAGGCAAGGGGCAAACAGCAGTGAACAGCAAGGCGAGTGACCAGGACACAGTGCAGGTGAGGTACATGACATCCAGCACTGGGAATGTGTGGTACAGTACCCTGCCATGGTCAGCAACACACTCAGGGCATCAAAAATGGGCAGTCCATGGTACCACTGTGGGAGAGACATGCGTGTGAGGGTGACCAACACTCAGACTTGGCTGGCAGTATGACTGGGAGGTGGCTGTCTGTCGGGGCCAGTTGGGGTACTGGCTCGGGGAGAGAGAGGCCCAGCTGGGGTAGAGCCATCAGTGTTCTGGGAAGCTTGAGGGCTGCTAGGTCCAGGTGGGGTGGTGGCACGTGGAGGTGGACTCATGCTTGCACGAGACCCAGTGTGTGTGGGAGAAGTTGGAGGGGTGCCCTTCCGCTTCTTGGGGATCTGATATGGCTTCCCTGTCTTTTGGGATTAAGGCCAAGTGGGCTGTATACAACAGGCACACTGGTCACAAAAGCTGGATCAGCTGCAGATGCTGGTCCCCCCTCTGGGGATGTGCTGTATACTTTGGGACGCTTGGCCCCGGAATGCTTCAGCCCCTGCATCACCTGTTTACCAGGTGTCCCCCCTACAGTGGCCTCCTTCCTGTGCTTCACAGGGCTCTGGATGGGAGTAGATGTTGTGGGTGAACTTGCCTTGGAGCCCTTCTTACGTGTACCCTTAGCAGGCACCTGTTTCTCACTGGGCACGGAAACTGTGTGCTTGTCTCTGCGAGACACTTTTGGGACCGGTGAGTCCTTGGCTGGGGATGTCTCTGAGGCATGTGAGCCTGAGGCCTGCTCCTTGCCATCCTTGCCCTGGGTGTGGCCTGAAGTGCTTTTGCCTCTGTGCTCTGTGTGGGTTTACCTTTCTGTGGTGATGGTGTCTGCGGCCTAGACTGCTTTGGCTGCTGCTGCCATGTGCTGTGTGTGCTGCATCTGTCCCTTGATGTCTGGGGTGTGTGGTCACTATCATCAGATGCGGCCACTGGCAGGGTGGTGGGCCTAGGGACTGGAGCTGGACCATGGGTTTGGGCAAGTTGAATGGCTGCTGTCACTGCAGAGGCCAGAGACTGTACAGTCCGGTGTAGCCCACCCACGTCGGAATGCACGCCCTCCATGAAAGCCACCACCTGTGCCAATTTTTTGTCATGGTCCAGGAATGCATTGAGGAGAGCTGTCTGACCCACACACAGCTGGCGCAAAGGTCCACAGACTCAGCACTGATGGCAGCAGGGGGACAGGGGCAGGGGCAGAGGTGCCTGGGGTGAAGGACACTCTTCCCTTTTTGTGCTGCGAACACGAGCAGCAAAAGTGGGAGCAGCACAGAGGGTGTGCACTGAACGCTGTGTGGTGGACGTTGAGGCAGAGTCCCCGTTACCCTCGGCAAAAAACATAGAAGCATCACCGCCGTCGTCAGATGACGTAGAGGTCTGCGTCTCTGGCTGTGAGTCCTCTAGAAGACTACGGTCCCCCTCCGATGCGCTGGTGACATCCGTGTCACTATGCTGGTGTGCAGCAGTTGTGCTTGATGCCTCACCACTGGTGTCCATCCCCTGTCCTTCCGTGCCCATGTGAGATGCTGCATGAGAGAGAGATAGAGGTCGGATCAGTACATTTGCATCAAGTTTACAAATATCAGCAAGGGAAGCATCACTAATGATGAAAAATCATCCATGTTGGACAACACCATGGGCAGTGACACTGTGCAACCTCAATCCAAACATCAAAATTACTGTGGCATAATTCATCCATGTGATGGACACACTGCCAATTAGCCTGTTGTTGGCTTCAGCTAACCAGACACACATATCCCTCTGTGCACACCTAGGGCCCTGAGTGGGTAAAAGATCCTACTCACAACATGTTGCCACTGTCACATCTTGAGCCAGCAGAAGTGTCCTACACAGAGACAGACTCCAACATATCCGCACACAATGGCCATGAGCACATGCCATCCACCATGTCGTAACTTGGGGCACAACTACAGTTGCACATTGTTGTTAGATGTTTAGTCAGCACAAATCAGACGTCAGGCAATGCACACATTGATGATGGCACACTCATATCATGCACTCTGCTTGACCCTGACATGGGATGTCCGTGACGACACCAATGAAGATGATACCAGAAGGCCACAACTACAAATGTGAACTCAAGGGCCATTACACCAATGACATGGGAAGGTACATGTAGGGGGAATGCATGACAACTGCACCCAACACCGCGGCCACTTACAGGCCATTGCATCACACTAGCAACATCACAGCCCTGCACTGGCCCAGGCTTGGAGCACATGTACTAATCACAACAAGGAGCCAAGGGGGAGAAAACAGAACAGGTCGCCCCCCACTCACAGACTTCAATACAATCAAAGACCTGCTCTGTTAGTTGTCTGGACTCCTATAGACGTCCACATATATTTTCTCAGGCACAAAATATTGTGTGCCGCAGCAGTGGATCAATGTCTCCCATCTGCCGTCAAGTGTCTAGAATCACTATTTTTAATCCACATGTGCTGTACTGTATCTACAAATGTAACCCCCCACAAACATCACCAGGAAGGGGAGTGAAAAAGTGGGAACAAAGAAGGCAGTGCCTCACGGGAGTAACACCATGGGAGTTTACAGACTGATACTCGCCTGTATCCTCAGGTTCTCATCATTAGCAACTGCCAACTTTTACAACAAAATAAAGAGTGAGGAGAAAAGAAAAAGTGCAAAAACTGTGTATGTTCGTGCACAATGTGTGAACCCTATATAGGAAACCGGGGTCTAGCATTAGAACAACCGGTATACCTAAGTCTAAAACCGAGCTAGACAACCACTAGCTGAACTACTTTATTTCTTTGCTATGTGTCTGCTCCATTAAAACCAACATGTTTCATTGCCCATAGAAATTTGCGGCAACTTCATCAGGGTAGGGTCAGCGTCCTCACTGCACCACTTTCCTCTGTTTGTCAAACCTACAGAGAACAGAGAACGTACAACACATTTCAACAACACATATATCAGCACAGGCATCGAACTAAAAACAAGAGAGAGACTCCTGCAACACATGTAGCACACTAAAAACCAAAACGTATATTTTTGGTGCTACTAGTGGGGAATGTCAACAAACCATCTGATATATTTACCAATGGGTTGCCGATCTTCGGCATACCTGCAACCTCATGAAAATGCTTGTAACCCTGTGTGTGTGTGCTAGTCCACAGACACAGCATCCGGCTCAGTCACTGCTCTCAGTCAGTCTGTGTGGGAGAAAAGATAAAATGTTTCAAGTATTCTCCCGGGTCCTTTAAACACCCATATTGAGCTCAAATGGCGATGGAAAAAACTCCCCTCTGTAGCAAACGGGACACATGAATCTGACTCCCTGCTGCCTGCTCTACATGCTAAGACCGCTTTCCTCAATCCCAGCAAACCACTCTACTTGCTATCACCCTTGATGCATTTAAGTACGTAGATATGCTAAAAGTCGGTACCCCTCCTACTAAGTGGCGGTTCTTCACCATTGAGGCTGCCACACTCCCGGGCCTGATACTCCTAGGGAGGAAAACTCCTCCATCAATAGAATTTTCGCAGCTTACCGAGACTCCTCGGGTTACCGGCCACCGCTCAGCACCTCATCGTGTTCCTCTCGCTGCAGTGTATTTCTAGAGCAGCGCGCGCTGCCTCAGGCTGATTGGACCCGCCCTGCTTTCGGTCCTTGCAGATAACTCCTGCTTTTGTCAGTCCAACGCGGCGGCCATTTTAGAATGTTTCTCGCCAGCTGCTATGAAGCCAATAAATTCTGATCTGGGTGGTTCACGCATTTCGAAATGTGTATATAACTCATGGGTAGCCGTAAATTACCATGGTATATTCCACAGTCCTTTTGTCGGACATAAATTTTCAAATTTTTAAAAAAAATATCTTTAAGAAAATATTTTAAAAAAATTTGATACAACCACTCAAATCTGTATTACCTCCCCCCTGAGTAAAAAACTGCACTCTTCAACTCTAGTGAGGCTATTGAGGAATTACTGGGGTGTCTGCTCAAATAATACACACCCTCAGCCCTAATGTGTTATATTTCAAATACATTCATTCTGCCATCAACAGTACAATGTATATTCTCAGGCTACCTCCATTTAGAAGGGTACCACTTTATTCCATTCAATGAAATCGTTAAGCCCATTACGATCTACCCCCTCTTGATATATCCAACGGGCTTCTTTGGAAACCAGTCTGCTCTCCATATTCTGCTGATCACCTAGAACCTTTTCTAGTACCACCCATCGTATGTCCCTATGTTTATGTTTCAGGGTGACATAATGTTGAACCAATTTCGTCGTGAGTTTGCCCGCTTTTAGCGTACTCACATGCTCCTGAATTCTAACTTTGACCTTACGGGTCGTGAGGCCAATATAGTGTAGGTCACATGGACATGTGATTCTGTATATAACATTAGCCGTGTTACAATTACTGAACCTATTCAAATGCCATGTTTTTCCATTTGCGCGTGTGACACTCTTGGTAGCTGTTGTCAATTCACAGACCGAGCAACCCCCACAAGGGTAATGTCCCGGAGATACTGCAGGTTCCCTAGATTCCTGCACAGGACGTGTATGAACAAGGCGGTCACGCAGGTTAGAGGACCGTTTAAATGCAAATCTGGGTGGAGGCATTTTCATAGAGGCAGTGCTGAGTAAATGCCAGTGTCTTCTTATGATCTGTCTGATCTTGGTCGAACAGGGCCCAAACGTAGTGACCACTGGGATACATTCACTGTTGACCTTGTTTGTCCTTTCCAGGAGGGCATCTCTAGGTGTATTTAACGCCCTCTTCCTGGCCTGTTTTATGACTTTTTAGGGTATGCACGATCCTCCAGTCTGTTAGACAGTTCTTCAGTTTGTTCTAGATAGCTCTGAGTGGACGTACAATTTCTGCGATAACGCAGAAATTGCCCCACCGGCAGATTGTCTCGCAGAGCCCTCGGATGATAAGATCTATAATGAAGGAGTGAGTTCTTATCAGTGGGCTTTTGATGTACACAGGTCTGAAGTTTGTTATCATTCGCCTGTATATCTAAATCCAGATATGTGGCTGTGTTTTTATTCACTGTCCAAGTGAATTTAAGACATTCGTCCAGAGTGTTGAGCCAGTTAAGGAACTGCTGTAACTCCTCTTCCGTCTCTGCGAGACAATCTGCCGGTGGGGCAATTTCTGCGTTATCTATGTTAATTTACGGCTACCCATGAGTTATATACACATTTCGAAATGCGTGAACCACCCAGATCAGAATTTATTGGGTTCATAGCAGCTGGCGAGAAACATTCTAAAATGGCCGCCGCGTTGGACTGACAAAAGCAGGAGTTATCTGCAAGGACCGAAAGCAGGGCGGGTCCAATCAGCCTGAGGCAGCGCGCGCTGCTCTAGAAATACACTGCAGCGAGAGGAACACGATGAGGTGCTGAGCGGTGGCCGGTAACCCGAGGAGTCTCGGTAAGCTGCGAAAATTCTATTGATGGAGGAGTTTTCCTCCCTAGGAGTATCAGGCCCCGGGAGTGTGGCAGCCTCAATGGTGAAGAACCGCCACTTAGTAGGAGGGGTACCGACTTTTTAGCATATCTACGTACTTAAATGCATCAAGGGTGATAGCAAGTAGAGTGGTTTGCTGGGATTGAGGAAAGCGGTCTTAGCATGTAGAGCAGGCAGCAGGGAGTCAGATTCATGTGTCCCGTTTGCTACAGAGGGGAGTTTTTTCCATCGCCATTTGAGCTCAATATGGGTGTTTAAAGGACCCGGGAGAATACTTGAAACATTTTATCTTTTCTCCCACACAGACTGACTGAGAGCAGTGACTGAGTCGGATGCTGTGTCTGTGGACTAGCACACACACACAGGGTTAGAAGCATTTTCATGAGGTTGCAGGTATGCCGAAGATCGGCAACCCATTGGTAAATATATCAGATGGTTTGTCGACATTCCCCACTAGTAGCACCAAAAATATACGTTTTGGTTTTTAGTGTGCTACATGTGTTGCAGGAGTCTCTCTCTTGTTTTTAGTTCGATGCCTGTGCTGATATATGTGTTGTTGAAATGTGTTGTACGTTCTCTGTTCTCTGTAGGTTTGACAAACAGAGGAAAGTGGTGCAGTGAGGACGCTGACCCTACCCTGATGAAGTTGCCGCAAATTTCTATGGGCAATGAAACATGTTGGTTTTAATGGAGCAGACACATATCAAAGAAATAAAGTAGTTCAGCTAGTGGTTGTCTAGCTCGGTTTTAGACTTAGGTATACCGGTTGTTCTAATGCTAGACCCCGGTTTCCTATATAGGGTTCACACATTGTGCACGAACATACACAGTTTTTGCACTTTTTCTTTTCTCCTCACTCTTTATTTTGTTGTAAAAGTTGGCAGTTGCTAATGATGAGAACCTGAGGATACAGGCGAGTATCAGTCTGTAAACTCCCATGGTGTTACTCCCGTGAGGCACTGCCTTCTTTGTTCCCACTTTTTCACTCCCTTCCTGGTGATGTTTGTGGGGGTTACATTTGTAGATACAGTACAGTACATGTGGATTAAAAATAGTGATTCTAGACACTTGACGGCAGATGGGAGACATTGATCCACTGCTGCGGCACACAATATTTTGTGCCTGAGAAAATATATGTGGACGTCTATAGGAGTCCAGACAACTAACAGAGCAGGTCTTTGATTGTATTGGAGCACATGTAGCCAAACAACACCCAAAGTCACACTCACAGAATACTCACCACCAGCTTGCTGCTGATGCCCCTTCAGACGTGCATCCAGTTCAGGCTGCGTCACAGCTAAAATGCGTGCCATTAGTGGTGTCATGCTGCGCCGCGCCAACCTGCCGGACGGAGGGATCAGCCCCAGTGTCATCTCGGCCACATTCCTACTCAGCCGGCAGATGTCATCCCACCTCTTGTGACAGTGGGAGCGCCGTCGGTTGGAGACACCCAGTGCACGCACCTTGCATGCAATGGCCCTCCACACGGCCTTGCGCCGGTTGACTTTGAGCTGCAGACATGGGAGACAAGAGGGTGCAATAATCAGTGTAACCTACCACCATTTCACAGTGCAGGAGCATGACACAGACTCATACCAACTTCAGCCATAACTTCAGCTGAGACAACAAATATGCGACATTCAAACATCATCATGTGTGAAGAACACATTAATGCATGCAGGTATGAGGGTGGACAAAGTACATGCCTATCTCAAAGCCATGCAGGATGCCAGCAGAGAGCAAAATGTGTATGCTGACCACATCTACTGCAAGTTTCTGGGAATACCAAGACATGCAGGACATTACTACATATGTCACTGTGAATACTCACTGTGCCCAACACTGCGCAGCCCTCAAAGCACTTGCCCTTAAACTGCCACACTGTGTCATGGATGTCACATTGAGGGACATGACCTCACAAATGCAAACCCTCATCACAAGGCCTGTCTTGTGCAATCTACATCTCTGTAATGGCTCATTGACGGAGAGTCAAGAGGAAAAGCACAGATTTGACACTGTGTACATCCAGTGTTGTGTCACTGTCTGATTGGGCAGTGAATGTGCAGGCCAGTTGGGGTCACACAGAGGTCCAACATGGGGCATCTCATCTTTTACATGGAGGGACTATTTGGAAACACAAACAGTGCCAACACATGCAAGTATGTGCACATGCCGGTGGTGATGGAAGGGTCTGGGCACAAGAATGTTGGAATGTACAGTGTCATAGCTGATTGACCAACAAGAGTTTCACCCTGGGGGACTGAGGTCCTGAGCATAGTGCAGAACCAGAGATGAGGCACATATTGAGTCAGAAACAATGCCCTCACTACCCTCTGGACAACTACACTAGCTAAGGCCACAGATGGGCCTGTGAAGGACATCAGGGACACACAAAGACATTCAGACAGTAAATCACTGTCCTGACTCCTGAATTGAAAAGGTGCAGCCACACTGTATGTCTGACAAGACATCACATTTCACTCACATCTGGATGTGCAGGCAGGCAAACGTGTGGAATAGGCTGAACACACCTTCCCCTGGAAACAGCATGCTAGGCAGTGCATGACCCAACACCACACTCTCACGCACATACTGCAGCAGATCAACTTCGTGTGTGCCCCACCTACACTCTCACTCACACCCTGAGATACTTACCATGACATTAGGCGCACCATATAGCCTTGGATACTGGGTGAGCACCTCGTCCACCAGGACCTCAAGTTCCTCGGGGTGAAGGGAGTGGCACGGATCTTCTCAGTCCTCGCCATCACTGTGGGCATGAGACAGCAGCAGCGGCAGTTGGTGGTGACGGGTGTCAGGCAGCAGTCCCTGGAGGCAGCAGCAGGTGAGGGGTCTCAGGCAGCAGTCCCTGGAGGCAGCAGCAGGTGAGGGGTCTCAGGCAGCAGTCCCTGGAGGCAGCAGCAGGTGAGGGGTCTCAGGCAGCAGGCTCTGTGAGCTGTGGCAATGTGTGGCTCCCTCACACACATATATAGCCCCCAGGGCTCGTGTCTGTGGTTCTAAGCTGCTGCAATTGGTGTTCCAGGTCTGCCTCATTCAAATCCATCCAATGACCGCCTCCGCGGTGGCGGAGCACGCCTACCGCGATTTTCAAACTTGCATCAGGCAACCGCGATTGCACTTCCCATTGGCTTTTAGGGCATGGTTCATGGCGGTGACACACCGCAGGGGACAGGCGTGCGGTTCCGCGGTGGTGCATTTTTCAAGTGCATCCAATGACCGGCCCCGCGGTGGCTGAGCACGCCTACCGCGATTTTCAAACTTGCATCAGGCAACCGCGATTGCACTTCCCATTGGCTGGCAGGGCATGGTTCATGGCGGTGACACACCGCTGGTGGCCTGCGGTAGCTACCGCGATTCCGGGCACATGCATTGCTATGAGTGACCGGGATGGGGTGTCGGAGCATGCCAACCGCCATTAGACATGTGTATTTGCCTATCAATCCCGCTATGGTGTCTTGGGCCATGGCGGTGATACACCGCTGGTGCCAGGCGGTAGCAACGGCGAGGGTGCAGCATGACATTGTTGACTATGGGCATGAGAGTGTTGTCTGAGCACGTTTACGGCACCAATGGACACATCGTGCTGTGTCAATGTCATGGGTCATATCTGTACTTCGAACAGTGGTCACTTACAAGATATCATGGCACTTGATGGAAATCAAATGGGCTATAGTAAGTTATGACAGCCTACATTTCATACCTAACACCAAATGCCACACTGAAATTGCCAATGGGGCACATTACTCTTACACAATTTCATTTGTGAGCCCACATTGACACACATCTTCATATCTGACCCCAAATTTGCCCCCAATTTCATATCTGACCCCAAAATGTGCCCCCAATTTCATATCTGACCACAGAATTTGCCCCCAATTTCATATCTGACCCCAAATTTTACACACATGTCCATGTCTCACACAATATGTCACTATACAGTACATGATTGTACAAACATCTCAGCATTATTTTCATGACTCACCACATGTGTCACACTGTTGTCTGTTTGGTATCACCTGTTACTGCCTCATGTAATGTAATTGTTCGCAGTAGCAAATCCTACAGTATATGTCCACATGGACATGTGTGTGCTCTACATACTCAAGGAAGTAAATTTCATCACCGGCACACTTGGCATTCTGTACATCCTTATCATTTTTCACTTGTTTCCCTGCCTTTGGGTATGTTTTGTCTCCGTGTCTGCCAAATGTCATCACCATTACTTGTGACATTGTGTCTGGTATGTGCTCATGTTGTTTTGCCTGTCATATGTGATTTTGTTACATGTATATTTCCACAGTTGTGAGTGTGTTGCTAGTGGATTTGATGTGTGTGGTGGGTTATGTTGGTACACACCAGGGACAGGTGCATTGACCTTGTCCACATGAGGAATGTTGGCTTGGTGAGGGACTGTAGGCAAATGTGGGGCTGGTGCTCACTGAATGTTAAGTTTGACATGGCATCTGTGACCAGTGGAAGGTGACCCACAATTGGCCTGGACAGTACAGCATTGCGTGTGGTTTCATGTGCTGTAAGTGTTTGCAGTTTTGGCAGGGTGCACAATTAGGACACGTGTGCAGTGATATTGAACTGACACGTGTGGATAAGTCTGCTATGGTGTGGTAGCCTTTTGGGGGCACAAGCTGGTCCTGCGCTGTGTGGGTGAACTAATGGTGATGTTGACTCAAGCTAATGATGGCATCCAAGACAGGTGAGATATACCTTGATAGGGCTGGCTGTGGCACCCATCTAACTCAGACTTTTGTTGTTCTAATGGTATCAGAGGCCAACAAGTGATGCACAGCCAGCATCTTTGTCTGCAGAAGAATGTTGAGAGTCCGCTTTGTTGTCCCTGACAGGCTGGGTGGCATGTGGCTCAGGATGCTTTTGATAGTTGTCCTTTGGTACCTGTGTCGTGCAATGACATCCCCTGTTGTTATGTGCATGAGGCTGTTGTGTCTTCAGTATTTACTCAGTATGTCCATGCGCTGACCTTTTTTGTGTAGTGGTGTGGCTTTGTCCGGGTGGTGGTGTAGGTTGTTTCTGTGTCACTGTTGTATGTCCAAGCTGCTGGAGTATTAGCTCCATGGCAAATGTTGAACTTCAGTTGTGTGTCTGGGCAGTGCAAGCTTCATTCTGCATGTCATAGTGCAACTTTAGTGCAGATTGTCGTTTGTCTACAGTCCTTTTGGATCACGTACTTTATCCACTTTTTGTGTGCCACATTGACAATCTGTGTGCCTGCTGATGGTATTGTGCTGTTGTGTTGTTGTGTCTTGATTCACGTCAAGACTGCATATGCATTTGCTGTTCATCATTAGTCATTGACTGACTTAGAATTGTGTGTAACAGCATGTATGGCATGTCTACTGATGACAGTGGATATTGGCACAGGCTTGTGAATATGTCTGTGAGTGTCTCTAGACTTGTGTGGATTAGTATTGGCTCACATTCCATGCTGAGTCCTTCAGAACTGGATAAATTGTGTAGTTCATGTGTCCCCTGTCATGTCTGCACAAGAATGTGTGGCACGTACAGCAGACATTTTGAAGCCAGCGGTGTTTCTGTTTCACACATGTCCGGTATCATTTACTGTCCGTGCTGTTTGCACCAGATTCTGGAATGTGACTATCAACATTCACAGACACAGTTTCCATGTTTGTTGTTCTCACAGTGGTAATACTGAAGAACTGTAGTACAATGTGATCTCTATGTGTCACGACTATTGACTTGCACTGTATGGTGCATTGTGATGCCAGTCAATGTTTGCGCTGTGTGAATCAGAAGGTACAGAGTTGTGCACATCTCATGGTCTGTTGCAATAACGTGTCCCCTTTCATCTCACCTAGGAGGCGACCTAATGTGTATCGTCCTGTCACCCTGCTGGCTAACATAGAGGATGATGACGTGATATGCAGATTCCGTCTGGACCGCACGAACATCCAAGTCCTGTGTGCCATGTTGGATCCTCACCTGCGGGCTGGCAGGACATACCCAACAGCATTGACGACCAAAACAAAGGTGATGGCGGCACTGCATTTCCTGGCTAGTGGGTCATTCCAGGAGACAGTGGGCATTGCAGGGGGGATGTCTCAGCCCACCTTCAGCATGGTGCTAAGGGATTTCCTGTTGGCCATGATGCGATACAAGGACCAATACATCAGTTTTCCAAGGCGTGCGGCTTTGGCGGATGTAAAGGCGGATTTTTATGCCCTTGGCCACATCCCAAATGTTGTAGGTGCAATTGACTGCACACATGTTGGCCTGGTTCCACCACAGGCACGGGAACACATCTATCGGAATCGCAAACATTCCCATTCCATCAATGTGCAGGTGGTGTGCCAGGCCGATATGATCATATCGCATGTATGTGCCAAGTTTCCGGGCTCTGCGCATGATTCATATATCCTGCACAACAGCATTGTGCCCCAGCTGATGGCCAATCTACTTCCGGAGCGGGCATGGATTGTGGGTGAGTAGGCAGAGTCAAGTTGTGTGCTGTGTGTGCCATGCTGTCCTCTGCCACAGTAGTATTACTGAATCGTTATGTTTATTTCACACCTAGGTGATTCTGCATATCCAAACAGACCGTGGTTGCTGAGCCCACTACGCAATCCTAGGACACCGTCTGACGTCCGCTACAACAATGCCCATGGTAGGACACGTCGGGTGGTGGAGCGAACCTTTAGTCTCCTCAAATCGAGATTTCGGTGCCTGGACCGGACCGGAGGGTCACTCATGTACTCCCCCAAAAAGGTGTGTCAGATAGTGGTTGCATGCTGCATGTTGCACAACCTGGCCTTACGGAAACAAATCTCCCTGATCCTGGACGATGATGACCAGCCGAGGCCCCCACCTGCGAACCCACAAATGTCCAGTGACGAGAATAGTGTTGAGGAGGAAGGTGTCGACCAGTGTCAGCAGCTCATCAACCGCTACTTCACTTGAAGGTGGGTGACGATGTACAACTGGTCCATTGTCTGTTGATGTAGTTGTTTGGGTGGAGGTCTATGTGATCTTTGTGAGTGCATCCTGTTGTTGACTCAGTGCTGGCTGCCTATGTGTTGGATACAGGGTAGTTTGGCACAGCTACAGGATGTCTATGTTGGTACAGTTGCACATTGTAATGTGTGCATGTTGTTGTACGTTGAGGACATGTGTTGTGTGATGGCTGTGATGCCACAACCTGACTAGTGACTTTTGTTCTGTTGTCTTTTGCTAGGTCCCTTCTGCCTCTCCTTGCCTACAGAGGTTCCATGCTACTGTGACATTGTAACCATGGTAAACATTGCACATACAGTGATAAAGATGGAGCAGACTCAAATCCATTGGTGCGTTATTGTTGTTTATTGTCAATGGGTATATGTGAGAGGTAAGTGGATATTTACATGAGTGTGAATGGTGAATCTAGGAGTTGGCAGTGATGGTAGATGAGACAATCAGGTAGGCACCACAGTGATGTGGCGACACAGTCCAACAGACGGATGCCATTTCCATGGCAGTGTGGGTAAGGACAGTGTTCAAAGTCAATGGCAGGGTGAAGAGTGTTGCCATCATGGCTGGCTCCTCGACTGGCGTTTGGCAGGTGCTTTGCCACGGCTGAGTCCCAAGTTTTTCTTTGGACGGCCCCTCCTTCTTTTGGCAGGGGGGGCATCGTCTGTTGGGCCGTTGGGGTCTGAGGAGTCACCGCTCTCCGTGCCCGCAGGGGTGGATGATGAACTGTCATCCTGCGGGACAACGGGGGGAGGTGGAGGTGTGTGATGTGGCACTGGCCTATCCCTCAGTACCGCCACTAACTGGCCCATGAGGTCCACAATTTGTCCCATACGGTTGTCCATGGACCTCAGCAGACATTGGAGCTCCAGGGCATGTTCGTGGGCCTGGCCCATTTGTACCTGTGTTCTTTCATAGGCACCCACGACTCTGGTGATGTTAGCCAGGGCTTCGGTCACAGTGTTCAGTGTTGTTGGAGTCCCACTTGTCCTCCCACCTGCCCTGCTATCACTGGCCTGTTGCCTCACCACTCTGGCCCCACGCCTGCCCTCCACAGTTGTTGGTGTGGGCTGGGCATCCTCTGTGGCTGGGCGGATGTTGCAGGCAAAGGTGGCAGTGGTGGTGGTGGTGGTGGCGGCACAGGTCGTTCAAGCAGGGGTCAGCTTTGTTGGTGTTGCTGATGGTGGGGGAGGCAGTGGGGTCATGTGACCGGTTGCGCCCTGGCACACCAGATGGGCCGGCTTGGAGCTCCTCGTCCAAAGAATCCAGGGACTCCGCATCCGAGTGTCCATGTTCCGAGGGAGGAGACTGGCTCTGCAAGTTGAGGTTGTTGTCCTCTGCAGTCAGTTGTTGGTCACCTGTGGAACAGAGGGTACATGGTCATTGACTTACAGCCATATGGCTTGCTGTGTTTGATGTCTCTTATTTACATGTTATGCAACACACAGTTACGTATTTCATGAGTTGAATGTCTGCACAGTGTTGTTCGTCATGACATGATGTGGAGGTACATACATCTTGTTCCATGGTGTGACAAGTCATTGGATGCCATGGCCAACTTGACACTCTTTGTATGGGACTGATGAGTTGTCATCTGACAACTGGCTGCCATGGAACTTGATGTGATGCATCGAAGATGATTACTCTTCCCAACAGATGTTACATATGCACATGTTTTAGACATTGTCACATTGTTATCTCATGCATACTTTTGTAATGTTCTGTGCTTGTATTTATTTGCTCGACAGACCATGCCTTTTTATTGTTACTAGAGTCCTTCATGCTCAGCAGCCATGGAATTTGCACATGTCATTCTGTGCAGGGCATATTTGGTCCCTGATTTGCTTACACATGGGTTTAGTTGAGTCACAGTTCTGTTTCTGTCACAGTTACATATGCATCGCTGTCTGAGGGATGGGGCAGGGTGTGCCTGGTGGGAGTTGTAGTGCTGGCCTCCCTATTCCAAAGACACCTCCCTGTCAAGATGGCTACTTACCTGTTAGGTGAGGGTGAAGCACACAATGACTGCCACATGGTTGTGGGTGGGGGGAGTAGTCCATCCTGCTGAGCTGTGGGCCAAGGGGGCCTGGTGGGAGTTGTAGTGCTGGCCTCCCTATTCCAAAGACACCTCCCTGTCAAGATGGCTACCTACCTGTTAGGTGAGGGTGAGGCACACAATGACTGCCACATGGTTGTGGGTGGGGGGAGTAGTCCATCCAGCTGAGCTGTGGGCCAAGGGGGCCTGGTGGGAGTTGTAGTGCTGGCCTCCCTATTCCAAAGACACCTCCCTGTCAAGATGGCTACTTACCTGTTAGGTGAGGGTGAAGCACACAATGACTGCCACATGGTTGTGGGTGGGGGAAGTAGTCCATCCTGCTGAGCTGTGGGCCAAGGGGGCCTGGTGGGAGTTGTAGTGCTGGCCTCCCTATTCCAAAGACACCTCCCGGTCAAGATGGCTACCTACCTGTTAGGTGAGGGTGAGGCACACAATGACTGCCACATGGTTGTGGGTGGGGGAGTAGTCCATCCTGCTGAGCTGTGGGCCAAGGGGCCTGGTGGGAGTTGTAGTGCTGGCCTCCCTATTCCAAAGACACCTCCCTGTCAAGATGGCTACCTACCTGTTAGGTGAGGGTGAAGCACACAATGACTGCCACATGGTTGGGGGTGGGGGCGAGTAGTCCATCCTGCTGAGCTGTGGGCCAAGGGGGCCTGGTGGGAGTTGTAGTGCTGGCCTCCCTATTCCAAAGACACCTCCCTGTCAAGATGGCTACCTACCTGTTAGGTGAGGGTGAGGCACACAATGACTGCCACATGGTTGTGGGTGGGGGAGTAGTCCATCCTGCTGAGCTGTGGGCCAAGGGGGCCTGGTGGGAGTTGTAGTGCTGGCCTCCCTATTCCAAAGACACCTCCCTGTCAAGATGGCTACCTACCTGTTAGGTGAGGGTGAAGCACACAATTGCTGAGGCATGCTTCTGGGTGGGAGGGAGTGCTCCTTCATGCTGAGGGATGGGGCAGGGTGTGCCTGGTGGGAGTTGTAGTGCTGGCCTCCCTATTCCACAGACACCTCCCTGTCAAGATGGCCACCTACCTGTTAGGTGAGGGTGAGGCACACAATGACTGCCACATGGTTGTGGGTGGGGGGAGTAGTCCATCCTGCTGAGCTGTGGGCCAAGGGGGCCTGGTGGGAGTTGTAGTGCTGGCCTCCCTATTCCAAAGACACCTCCCTGTCAAGATGGCTACCTACCTGTTAGTTGAGGGTGACGCACACAATTGCTGAGGCATGCTTCTGGGTGGGAGGGAGTGCTCCTTCATGCTGAGGGATGGGGCAGGGTGTGCCTGGTGGGAGTTGTAGTGCTGGTGTAGTGTAGCTCCTATTTCCCTAATAGGCTCTGCGCATTGGAATAATATACCCTATAGGTTTGACATAGGACTGAGGTCGGTATGTCCCTATCGAGTATATTAAACTTAATTACTTGTGCCAGCTAGCTCAGAGGCCACTAGAAACTCCTTGATTAACAAGAAGGGAGTAGTTTCTGGCAGCCGCAAAACATAACAACTTTGTTTCCCTTTTAGAATCAGAACGTGTCCCAGAGTCGTGGAAACAATAGATAACTATTTCACTCAGCTCAATCGTGCATGCTTAGTTTTCCTCAAAGTTACACAGAAAGAATAGACAGGCGTTTCAATAAAAGATTTATTGAACAGTCTTGTTTCTCGTGTAAGTAATATGTGCTGTTACTATCACAAGACAGTATGCAAGATAAATAATGTACAGCGTAAGCAGTAGAAATAAATAATACTGCGCTAGCATGATCTTTAGTAGATATTCATTTACATAAATAACATAGAGTAAAAATGCGAGTACTCATATGATGCGTTTCTAAGCTAGTTCTACCCCAATGTACCTAACCTGACCTAGGTGTAGGGAGAGGTATGAAGTAGGTGAAGTATTCCTCACTATGGTATACTAAGAGTATGTTAAGTCTAGTATGCCTAGTATGCCAAGAGTCCCTCTAGGTTTCTAGTCAGCTCCATACCTTAAGAATGAGAGAGGTGGGAATCTCTTGCCAGACTCGAACTCCAACACCCCGTAAGGGAAGTCAGATCACTGGAAGCTGGACTCTCTGCGTGCAGGGATGACAGCGTCTTCTCAGTGCGTCAGGCCGGGAAACGGGCTCCTCTGAAGTTGAGGTCTCCTCTGATTTACAGGGGCTAGGGAAGGTATATTTATACCTGAGAGGTACCTCAGAATGTTAGCATTGACGTGAATCGGACAGCGGAAGACGTCATGAATGAACCCCTAAGGTATAACGGTTCATGCATAATAGATGAGTCCTTGAAGAAATCAATAGTCCTGTGCTAGGGAAACTCCCGAAGCCTAAGGGTCTGTTCTTCAAGAACTCGTTGTGACGTTAGGGTGGACGGATGTCGGAGACCATGCCTGTATTTGGAGTGCACGGTTTAATGCCTAAATAAGGACTGGGATTTTATGCCTATATAAGGGCAGGGCGAATTGTGCCTATATAAGGACATGATACAGGAAAACCCATGTATGGACACCCTAAGAGGAATACAACACCCACTCCACTTTCGTGTGTACGATAATAATAAAATGCTAAACATTTAATATGCTAAACATAAAATGGAGTACCGCATATTGATTTCTTAAAAGCATTTAAAAAGCATTAAAAAAACCCATTAAAATGCAAAGGTACTGTACATTTCAAGCATTGCTTTTTCTCAGTTCAGGCATATATTTGGAAATAAAATGCAATTTGAATGAAAATAAGCAGTAATATTTACATTTGACAGAAAATGATCGATAAGTTGTTCAGAAATCAAAATCATTTCATGTCATGAAAATTAATGAACTTTTTAGACAAAATAAGATGACAAAGTGTCTGAGGAAGTACCGCGAAGTCTGTACTATAAGGCTAGTTCTACTTCAAGCCGATTGAATTGCCATTCAGTTCGAAAAATGAAAAAAGTTCAATTTGGGAAGAGTTCCAAGTTTTTGAAATATGAAGGCCAAATTTTACTGCGTCTCTGGTACACTGTGGGTCGAATCAGAGTCAGTGTACGGGTCTGGTGTAAACATGAGATCATCTATTTCTGTAGACAAAATATCGTCCACTGAAGTTGGTGTCAGTTGGAACACCTCGTGTAGTAGATTAATTGCACAGAGATGTGAAGCATCGCTTTCAGCATAGGACGCCTCAGCAATGTTCGCGTCCGTTGTTACCTGTGTGCCTGTAGATCCATCTCATACCTCAGCAGCAGCCGGAAGCGTCTGTGAGATCTCAATGAATGCCGCCATCAGGATTGGTAGCCTCTGGGGACAACAAAGAGCATGGGCCGTTATCGGGTCCAGCAGAGTATCGATATCCGTTGGCGTTGCTGATGGGAATGTTAGACAGGTGTCTAACACGCATTCTTCACCGCATAGCAGGCATCGTAGGACAGGTAAGATGCAATCTTGCCAGATTGGTCTGAATGACAGGAACCACGTGGTATTAAGGTCCCGTAGACGACTCATGCCCAGAAGCTGTACTATTCGCTCACGGCACTTTCGTTCAAGGAGAGCTTTCTCGATTTCGCTCGGAGTGATGTCTGCGAATAGGCTGGCCATAGCGTAATAGCAGGAAGAGAAATAGAATTCTGGCAACAAGTGCTAGAATTAATGGTATGCCACAAAACACCGAATGTGCAAAGTTCGGGATGATTCCGAGTATTGCCTGGAAAGGTGCTAACAGACCGGAGCAGATGCCCTTAAATACATGTACAATTCCGCTTGTATCAGACATGTTTAAGATACGTCCTATCATTTCTACGAAATGTATAGGGCAGTTTGTACGTATTAAAGTCTGTATCTCAGCCGAAGTCCTTGCTACTTGTAGATCATAGGTTTCTTTGGCCGAGGACAAAGGCACGGTTTGTTGCAAAAGCATGGCTTTCATTCTGCTTAAAGTATCAAATCTTATAAAAGAGACGTTCAGCGAAGGCCACAAAGGCGACTCCCCGACTGTGTCTATTGGGGCAAACAATACTTGCATACAGCAAGTGACCCTGGAGCTGACCGTTACTAGATATGGGATGCCTGGCAACATGCCGCAGCAACTCTGATCATTCAACATGAGGTAACTCCCATTAGAAAGTTGTCCAAACGTTGGATTAATCACAGCAGCTGGTGTACCCTGCTGATGGCAAGACAAATTTGCCACAGAACCATTGCAAGCCCCGTGTAAAGAAACATCCTGACATATAAGTGAACCGCTCAGTGCACTTTTACAGTGTGTACCGCTCAAAAACACTTCACGATCCCCACTCCAACATCTATATGTATACAGTAAATTCCAAGATGTCTTAATGTATTCCTTACCCAACCTTTCATATTTGCCTGCTTGCATTTGTTTGAGGCAATACTGAAACTGAAAAGTAGTCACAGGTAGTGTGATTTTGCCATGAATGAGCCATTCTGTAGCTGGTTTTTCTGCCACTGTGAATGGTAACTTTTCCAGTTTTTCAATGCTCAGCACTGTATACTTTGCACCTCTTTGTGCCAGTTCGATCTGTTTATCAGTTAGATTGTATTCTGCAAACAGAGCCGACATGTTGATAAAACGCCAAGGCACATAGCCTGCACGCAAAGATTGCAGCGTCCAGCTTAATAACCCAATAGAAGGTAATTGTGATTGGCCTTGCTGTAACATCGCCAAATCTTGTTCTAGTATGTCGATAGCAGAGGATACAATGCCGTCCAATGAATATATTGTGGAGGACAAAGTTGTTAGCCCATTGTCGACCACAGTGAGTGTTTTCTCTAAATTAATACGATCAAGTTCACGTATCCGTTCTGCGGCCTCCATCTGTGACACTTTCCATGCTTCATTATAGACAGCATAAATGCCGGCATATATGAAACGTTTCTGACGCGGTTTTCTTGGTCCAAGCAAGAATTCCCTAAGGTCTGCGTCTTCTTTAAGTAAGGATAAGTGTTGTTTCACATCCTGTAGTGTAGATTTCTGCAGCCAATCGAGGCATAATTTTCCTACACTGTATGTTGTTACTACCCCCGGATGCTGTCTTTGGACGTATCTTGGGTCTGGCCTATGAATAGTAAATCCCTGAGTTCTATTCAGGAATCTTTCCTGACAGTTGTTCGTGTCTGTGGGCCAGATCAACCATTTTTTCCAATCAGGATTAGATCTGTTGAGTTGTAGTATTTGGTCAACTGTCACCGCTGCCTGTGTATTGTTATCACTTGCAGGTGTTGGTACAGAAGGTGTTTTCATCTCTTTTGTCTTGGCTAGTCCAAGACAAGATGTTTGTTGGACAGTTTCATTCAAAAACATTATTTGTTCAGGGATGATGCAGGCTCTAAATAAAGCTTCTACCCCCTGCACTTGCCAATCTTTAGTACCCCACACAGTTTTTGTGTCTATTGCGTCTTTCCATAAGTCGAAACCCTGTCTAGACAGTTGGGCAATAAATGTTGCAAAGTAAATCTGTTTTATGTTAGTTAACATAATTTTCAGTCCTGTTTTATATACATTTTTATAGTAAAACGTTTCTGGATCAGATGTATTGTAACCTGAAAAATATGGAAACTTGTTAGCAAATGTTTTTGAACTACCTGTTGGTGGTGTAGGACAATGCTCCCATTGGTTAAACATAAACACATTTCTAGGGTATGCAGATTTATGCAAATAATGATGACCATAGTGGTTATAGCAATACAGCTGTTCATAGTCTGATGAACCCTCTAAATAATCATTTTTAGAAAATGCAGCAGATTTTTCTAGGTCAAACATTATGTCGTTATCGTTAACAGTCTCAAAGTCCCAATCATCTGAATAGGTACTGGACGAAATTAGATCACTTAGTGAAATTTTAAAGAATGTGGAATGTTCAATTGTTCCGTCGGGACAAAGATATCAAATTCTGTTTTGTCCCACACTATACCATCCTGTATAGGAATGGCTGTGATGTTCACTGTTGACAAGTCTCTTGCTTCACGATGGGAAGATTTATGGGGTTTCAAAAGTACGTTCACATCTTTTCCTTCAGTGTTCACATGGATGTATCTGCCACTTATAAGCACGCTCATAGTTGTAACCAAAGCTAGCCAAAGCAGGAAAACAAATATTCCAGAAATAATCCAGAGCTCAATCCATGGGGAAACCAGATAAGTCTTTTTCAGAAAGTGAAGAAAGTCTTGTGCTTGCTGTTTGAGTTTGAATGATGCTGGCGTTGTTTCAGGTTCACTCGGATCTTCTGAGAACGTATCAAAGTTAATGAAATAGCCAGAAGCAGTTCTGTCAATTGTTGGAATTGCATCAGGATTTGTAGAAATCGCTGGAACCAGTTGATCACTTGCTACATTGGTGTAGACAGGTGTATTTGGACAAACTGTTACTTAATTTTCAAGAGGGATGAGTTCCATTGCATTGTTGCTTAGTCCTTCATCTGTTACTGCTGAATTCTCAATGGTTATGAGTCTTTCAGTCTGAACCTCTTGGATAGTAGCGAGAGGAGTGCGTCTGCTACTAGGTCGGAGTCCACGAGGCCTACTATTTAGTATTGGCCACATACTGTGGTTTGATGAGGTCGAAGGACACAAATCTTTTCTCCTTTCTTCCAGCAAGGGGCGGCAGAAGTACTGTCCTTGTTCCTTGAACTGCTAGGACAGGTACTGGTTGTCTGTAAGAAGGTCCAAATTCCTTCTTGTCCGCAATCTTTTCTCTGACTAGATCCCCAACTTTTGGAATCCAGACAGGCCTTGCTGGGACCGCCGGTTTTTCCCCAGTGGTGGTTGGCTGCAGGAACACGTTGCTTTGTTTTGATCTTAGTTCATTGAGTTCCTGTAAAACAGCCAAACGATCTTTGATATCAAACGGTTTATTTTCCACCACTTAGCCTACGTGATCGAGGTCTGGTACCCACATTCTTGTCCCAAATAGGACCTCATATGGAGTGACCCCCCCTAGAGAACTTCTTGGCAGGTTATTTAATGAGCGTTGGACCCCATAAAGATGTTTGACCCACCCATCACCCGAACCTAATACCCTAGCTGTTATAGACTGCTTTATGTCCCCGTTTTTCCTTTCCACAACCGAATTTCCCTCAGGATGGAATGGAGAGGAGTACCGCAATGCAACGCCCAGACTGGCCATGGCTTCTTTGTAAGCCCGAGAGCTAAACGCAGGGCCCTGGTCAGAATGTAGCGTGCCTATTGCGTATGTGCCGATAAAGACTCGCAAATCTTTTATAACAGTTCGAGCATCAGCTGAGCGCTGAGGCCATATCCATAGGAACCTAGAGCATGAATCCACTGCAACCATGATATATTTATAGTTACCGTCCCTGTGCAAGGGACCGCAGTGGTCCAGGTAAACAAAAGCTAATGGTTTGTCTGAAATTAACAGGGGTGTCTGCGCAGGACGTTTTACTGTTGAGATTTTCATCTGTTGGCAAATATCACAATTTTAAAACATAGTTCTTGGTTTGTTTCTGAATGCCACGCCACCAATATCTTTGCTTGAGTAAAGATACTGTTGCAGAAACACCTGCATGGGCAGAAGCTATCCCTTCGTGTGCTGCTAGGATTAGTCCTAATCTACGTTCCTTGTTTGGAATTACCCTATCCCCCACTCCAGGGATTCGAGCAAAAGGAACGCTGTTCACATCAATTACATAAGAGTACTTGAGTGAAAACTTTTTTGGTAACGCTGCACCACTGCCTTTGCTTGTAGCATTAACAGCCAACATTATCTCACTGTCTATTTTTGTTTTTGAACGAGTGATCGCAGCTACGGAAGCCGTCTGAACAGCCCCTTTGCGGCTTCATCAGCTAATGAATTCCTGCAACGTGAACGCCATCACGTTGATGACTCAGTGTGTGGATCACGTGAGCCTTTGGTAGTTCGTTTTTCAACCGAACTACTTGTTCCCAAAGCGTTTTGTGCTTTATTGTGCCACCTTTCGCATCTTTGAAACCATTTTCAAGCCAGTTTTGTATATATTCATTATACGACTGAACACAGTAAAGGAATCGCACACTATTAGTGTGGGGAATTCTCGATCTGTACTTTCAAGTGCCAGTTTGAATGCTTGTAGTTCAGCTCGCTGAGCTGTACAATCTCCTAGAGACTGAGTTTTTGTGACCATAGGTCTGAAGATGCCATCTCGCATGCGACCTTTAACGATTGCACACGCTGCACTGTAAGCTTGCTTACTCCCTGTTGCAGGCTGTGCGGATCCGTCAGTGTAAATTATGAATTCGTACTGATCGAGAGGCAGAATTTCAGTGGGCAGAGGACATTCTTGTTCATATTGCAGGAATGCTTGTGTTTTTAAATCAGGATCAAAAACATATTCAACATCTGTTGCAGCAAGAGAATTGACCCATTGTATCCATCTTGGATGTAACGCTTTAGCATTTGGAATGCTTGCTTTTGTGACCGCTTCTAAAGCTGGTACTGGGGTTACGTCAATAATGCGTTTCCCTTGGGCTAGGGCTCTTTCTTTTGCTACAGCGGTTTGAACTGCTGTCAGAATTTTTTCAGTTGAAGTGAAGCGCATTTCCGCTTGTGTATATAAATGAGATTTGTATGCGATTGGTATTTTTTCACCCTCATTAAATGTTAAGTAGGTGAATCCGCATTGACCCGAAACTATTCGGATCACCAGGTTGCGTTGACTTACGCGTGTTTGTAAGTGATTTGTTGCTAACATGTTAGCTTGGAGTGAACGCAAGATTTCTGTGTGTTCATTTGTCCAGTTTCTGATTGAAAAATCAGGTTTGATTAATGCGTAGAGAGGTTTAACCCTTTCTGCGTAATTTAGAATGTATGTTCTTCCAAAATTTAGGAAACCCAGGATGGATTGTAAGTTTTTAGCGTTTTTGGAGGTTGGAGCAGCGCACATTTTTCTAGAAAGTTAGCTGCCAAGCTCTTGCCTTCACTTGAAAGCTCATATCCTAGAAATAGGACATTGAGATGGGCAATTCTGGACTTTTTGAAGTTGAATTTGTAGCCCTCAGAGGCGAAGCCCAATATAATGGTACTCACCCTGTTCAAGTGTTTATCCAGGTCATCGTCTGTCAGATAGATGTCATCGCCATAGGACAATGCCTCATTGTCATAAATTTGTAGTAACTTCGTTACCCTCGCTGAGAATAAACCTGGGCTGTTCTTGAACCCTTGTGGGAGTCGACAAAATTGACCCTGGGTCCCCATTATGGAGAATGCTGTTAAGTACCTGCTTTCAGGTGCTATGTTTTGACAAAAGAAACCATTTGAGATATCTAATGTGGTTTTATATTTTTTACGCACAATGTTATTCATTAATGCTGTGCTATGTGCATTTTGTACTGCAAATGTTTTAGAACAAGTGTTTAAGTGTCTGTGATCCAAAACTAGATGATATGTATTGTCTGGTTTGGAGACAGGGAACAAAGGATTGTTCATTGAGGAGGTGCATGTTTCAATCACCCCTTGGTATTCAAGTTGATCTAAGATCTCCCTGACCTGTTTTTTAGCTTCTTGCTTTATTGGATACTGCCTTTGTGCAGTAGGTTCATGTTTCAGATGTATTTTATGGTGAGGGGAGTCCTCATCCCATCCTACATGATTTTTATATAATGCTGGGGCCTGGGCTACTGCCCATTTCCTGGCATATGTATATTTTAGGTGTATTGGAATATGGTTGGAGAAGGCAGGCATAATAATGTCCTCGCCATGTGGGCACTCCCTGACAAATTGTGGTGGCCAGTCATTTTCTGCTAGAAGTATGTCATAGCCCCTTGATAGTCTTTCCCAAAAAAGTGCTTTCACCTGTCTAGGTATGTCTCCCTCCATCCGGAGTGTTATTTCATATAACTTTTGTGGAGTACTAACCCTGGTGTCTACAGTCTCAACTGTAATGTACTCATTCAAGTCCACTATCTCCAGAAGTTCCTTCAGGTTCTGGCAAGCTATTGTGACTTCGGCTGCACTGTCCAGCATTGTCTGAGCCCATTCTCCGTTCTTGAGTTGTGTTCTCAGTATCCTCGGCATGTCTGACTTTCAGACCTGTTACTTTCTTTTTGGAGAATTGAGGTTTTGTTTTGGTTTTTGGAACGTGTTTGTCGTCTTTCGATTTCACGCGTTCTTCTCTATGTTCTGACCGGCCTCTTCTTTCCGAAGTCTGTGATGAGATCTGAAAGGTATGAGAGGAACGTGTATTGGTATCTTGATACCTGTCAGGCTTTTTCAAATTATCCCTATTCCTGAGGTTATACCTCCTTTTGGAGGGCTCCTTTTGAGGAGACCTACCTCGGGATTGAGAACGATTCTCGTTTGAATTTTGTTTATTAGTCTCCCACTTCTTTTTAGAAGATGTAGGAGTTTGTTTAATAGAGTCCTTCTCAGGACTATCAGATAGTTTCGGCTTTACTGGTCTTCCACCCAAACTATCTCTGCCTAATTCTGCATAAGATTGTTCTATAATTCTGGGTAGCTCAGTTTGATGTTCTGTAACATCAAATTCCCTTAATTTTTGGCGGCTCGCCACTGCTGCTGACTCCCCTTTAATATTAGATAATATTATTGTTGAGACCTGGTCGAAATTTTTCAGTAATTTCATACCTAAATTCAGAGCAGGCTCTGCCCCGTATTCGTTTTGAATTTGTTTCAGGACATCTGGTATTACTGCAAATGATGGAATACCATGTGTTTTAGTATAGATGGCAGCAAAGACTGAACCCCAAGTGGTGCAGTCTTCCAGTTGTGGTGTGATCCCCATCGGTAAACTGATTGTTAGGATTCTGTGTTTCTCATACGGGCTAGTATTTGGAAATACTGCTTCGATTTGAGTAATTTTTTGAGCTATCCAAAATGGAATTTGCTCACGTTTTGTGGGCATTTTTCCCATGACTGCGTATAGAGTCTGTGGTGTAATTTTTAGTGTATTCCCCTGTTGAGGAGTTTGATTTGGAAGTGTCAATGGTGGTTGGACTGTGAAAGTCCGCATGACATATTGGACTAATTGTCTGTAGAGTTTTATTAATTCTTGTAGTTGAACAAGTAGTTCCTCATCTGACATAATATCCAGTTCAGGATGAAGTGTGTAGCCGGCTAGAATCGGCCATGTTGCTCCTGGTCTACCTAGTGGACCGAGCCTGGTAATGTTTCTGTGATGTTTTAGGGCGCCTTTAAACCAGAGCTGATGCTCCTGGTATGTTAATGGAATTTCGATATCCTCGAAAGGAATGTATTCCTCTGGTGGATCATCTTCTTTGTAGAAGTGAAACAGTTTTGTAACTGAATTTGATTCAGGAAATATTACCCATGAATAGAATACCTCTGTCTGAAAGGATTCGTGTGCCTCTATCACGAAAACTGCTCTACCGCCTCTTGGTGGTAGGCCATGTTTTATAAGTTTTAGAGTGATGGCTCTTCTTAAGTTTTGAGGGATGTCTATAACACCCTCCTCGGTTTCAATAAAACCTGTGATGTTATAAGCTGTTACAGCTGGGTGACCCGCAACTTCACCGTTTCCGGCGTCATTGTCGGAGTCAGGCATTTTGTTGTTTGAAAAATGTAGAACAAGTTTCAAGGAAACAAAGATAAGGTGCACAATATTTTGGAACACTGTATCCTTCAACGTTGAGCAAACCAAACAGCTAATATATAGGGTGGTTCCCTATGTAGCCGTGGCGGATACTTAACCCTGCCCACTCCAGACGTCTTTTGGAGTATATGGGTAGGGGTCTCTGAGAGAAAAAGCACGGCTGAGTTACTCAGTATCTAACGTTAAATTACTGCCTTACCAAACCGTTGGGCGCCATGTAGTGTAGCTCCTATTTCCCTAATAGGCTCTGCGCATTGGAATAATATACCCTATAGGTTTGACATAGGACTGAGGTCGGTATGTCCCTATCGAGTATATTAAACTTAATTACTTGTGCCAGCTAGCTCAGAGGCCACTAGAAACTCCTTGATTAACAAGAAGGGAGTAGTTTCTGGCAGCCGCAAAACATGACAACTTTGTTTCCTTTTAGAATCAGAACGTGTCCCAGAGTCGTGGAAACAATAGATAACTATTTCACTCAGCTCAATCGTGCATGCTTAGTTTTCCTCAAAGCTACACAGAAAGAATAGACGGGCGTTTCAATAAAAGATTTATTGAACAGTCTTGTTTCTCGTGTAAGTAATATGTGCTGTTACGATCACAAGACAGTATGCAAGATAAATAATGTACAGCGTAAGCAGTAGAAATAAATAATACTGCGCTAGCATGATCTTTAGTAGATATTCATTTACATAAATAACATAGACTAAAAATGCGAGTACTCATACGATGCGTTTCTAAGCTAGTTCTACCCCAATGTACCTAACCTGACCTAGGTGTAGGGAGAGGTATGAAGTAGGTGAAGTATCCTCACTATGGTATACTAAGAGTATGTTAAGTCTAGTATGCCTAGTATGCCAAGAGTCCCTCTAGGTTTCTAGTCAGCTCCATACCGTAAGAATGAGAGAGGTGGGAATCTCTTGCCAGACTCGAACTCCAACACCCCGCAAGGGAAGTCAGATCACTGGAAGCTGGACTCTCTGCGTGCAGGGATGACAGCGTCTTCTCAGTGCGTCAGGCCGGGAAAGGGGCTCCTCCGAAGTCGAGGTCTCCTCTGATTTACAGGGGCTAGGGAAGGTATATTTATACCTGAGAGGTACCTCAGAATGTTAGCATTGACGTGAATCGGACAGCGGAAGACGGCATGAATGAACCCCTAAGGTATAACGGTTCATGCATAATAGATGAGTCCTTGAAGAAATCAATAGTCCTGTGCTAGGAAACTCCCGAAGCCTCAAGGGTCTGTTCTTCAAGAACTCGTTGTGACGTTAGGGTGGAAGGATGTCAGAGACCATGCCTGTATTTGGAGTGCACGGTTTAATGCCTAAATAAGGACTGGGATTTTATGCCTATATAAGGGCAGGGCGAATTGTGCCTGTATAAGGACATGATACAGGAAAACCCATGTACGGACACCCTAAGAGGAATACAACACTGGCCTCCCTATTCCACAGACACCTCCCTGTCAAGATGGCTACCTACCTGTTAGGTGAGGGTGAGGCACACAATGATTGCCACATGGTTATGGGTGGGGGGAGTTGTCCATGTTACATTTTTTACATTTTAGCTGTGGGCCAAGGGGGCCTGGTGGGAGTTGTAGTGCTGGCCTCCCTATTCCAAAGACACCTCCCTGTAAAGATGGCTACCTACCTGTTAGGTGAGGGTGAAGCACACAATTGCTGAGGCATGCTTCTGGGTGGGAGGGAGTGCTCCTTCATGCTGAGGGATGGGGCAGGGTGTGCCTGGTGGGAGTTGTAGTGATGGCCTCCCTATTCCACAGACACCTCCCTGTCAAGATGGCTACCTACCTGTTAGGTGAGGGTGAGGCACACAATGACTGCCACATGGTTGTGGGTGGGGGGAGTAGTCCATCCTGCTGAGCTGTGGGCCAAGGGGGCCTGGTGGGAGTTGTAGTACTGGCCTCCCTATTCCAAAGACACCTCCCTGTCAAGATGGCTACCTACCTGTTAGGTGAGGGTGAGGCACACAATGACTGCCACATGGTTGTGGGTGGGGGAGTAGTCCATCCTGCTGAGCTGTGGGCCAAGGGGGCCTGGTGGGAGTTGTAGTGCTGGCCTCCCTATTCCAAAGACACCTCCCTTTCAAGATGGCTACCTACCTGTTAGGTGAGGGTGAAGCACACAATGACTGCCACATGGTTGTGGGTGGGGGGAGTAGTCCATCCTGCTGAGCTGTGGGCCAAGTGGGCCTGGTGGGAGTTGTAGTGCTGGCCTCCCTATTCCAAAGACACCTCCCTGTCAAGATGGCTACCTACCTGTTAGGTGAGGGTGAAGCACACAATGACTGCCACATGGTTGTGGGTGGGGGAGTAGTCCATCCTGCTCAGCTGTGGGACAGGGGGCCTGGTGGGAGTTGTAGTGCTGTTTGCCTGGACACATACAACACAGTAGATGTGGTCTACCTTTGTGATGTTTGAGGTGGTGTGGATGTAAAATAAGTGTGACCTGTGTGTGTTTTTGGGGTGCAGATGTGTGTACTTGTGCCTCAGGGATGTATCTTTGTAGTTGTTCTAGACAGTACATGACAGTTTCATGGTATACATTAGTTGGTACTTACCAGCCTCCACTCCCCCGGGTATTCCTTCAAGACTCTCTGGATGCAGTATGGCAAGCACCTTCCCCTCCCACGCAGTGAAGGGTTTTGGTGGGATGGGAGGGCCTCCACCAGTCGCCTCAGCCAGCTCACGGTTCTTGGCCCTCCTCTTCTTGACGACACTCTTCAGGTCATGCCACCGCCTCATGATTTCATTCTTGTTGCGGGGCACATTCCCTACTGCATTGACCTTGCCCACTATCCTTGCCCACATGGTTGTTCTTGTGGCTAATGGTGTCTGTTGGACCATGTTGCCAAAGAGTTGTGGTTCTACTCTGATTATCTCATCTACCATTACTGTCAACTCAGTGTCAGTGAATTTTGGCATTTTGTGATGTGCCATGGTGTGTGCTGTGCTGATGTTTTGGGGTGCAGTTGTGAGGGTGGTGTAGGTGGTGTGTGTGTGTGTTGTTGTGCTGGTGAGATGTGTGGTGTTTTGCCTATCCAATGTGCTGCAGGGTTGTGTTCCTTCAGGGTTGGAGTAGTGCAAAGGATTGTGGTCAGGGATGGGCTGGTTTTATGCTCAGCTATGTGGGTGTGTCAAGATGGTGTAATGCAGTCAGGTGTGCTGTGTGGGTTGTCCTGTGATTTGTATATTTAACTTTGCCATGGGGGTGTGTCATTGGGATGTTTCAGGTTAATGGGGGGGCAGGGCTAGTTGCTTGTCTGCATTTGCTGGCCTTATTGTTGTTTTTTTTTTACTTGGCCGCCATTTTTTTCGCGGAGCATCCGCAGCGATGGCTGTGCTGCAGGGCTTCCGCCGTATCTCACATTCATTACTGTTAGCGACCGCGGCGGACGGAGATAGCGGAACGTACCGCTGTGGCATTGGGGATATCATAATCGCATTGGCGGTCACTCCGCGTGTCTGGCTGCGGGTTGTTGTGTTTCCGCTATGTTACCGCACGTGTTGCATTTTCACTTTCTCTGCCCTCTTCGGGCGGTTTTTGGATGCCTCCTACCGCCGCGGACGGAATATTTGGGCGGTTGATCCTAATAGGGTCGGCGGGGTTTCCGCGGTACCTGCGGACGGTGATTTTCCGCTACCATGGCGGTCGGTTGTTTTTCCGTCCGCCATCGTAATGACCCTCAAAGATTGTTGATTGATTGATTGATTAAGTGATTGATTGATTGATTGATTGATTGACAATCCGTTTATCAACTGCCAAACATTTTTGCTGTTCGTTGTTTTCTTGATATGAGAAGTTTATTCCACAAGTCGACGTGGTATCTTGTTCTTGCTTTCCAACTGTTTTTCTTATATTGAGTTCTTAATTTTCGTAATCTAGTTTTATCTGGCGTTATACCTTGTCTTAGCTGCTTTGTGATCTTCCTAATTTCTCGCAATATTTCTGTTTGCGTAGTTCACTGCAGTGCCAGGGTTGAAATCCGGTGCCCCCATTTTTTTTTCTGCTGAAATTATACTTGAGTGACTGTTTTTTTGCTGGGTATTTTTTCAATAAAGTGTTATTTAGAGTTTTCCATGCCTTTTGTCGCACTCATTCTGATTGAGCATTTTCCTGTTTTTTAGCTCATTTTTTATCACATCTATGGGACCGGCACATAGATAGACCTCGGTCATCAGCTTCTCTATCCCCGTGCCCCAACATTTCAGACTTTTTGAATTGTATGCTTCAGGGGCCGAAATCAATTCTTTAGTTGATGGTATCAAATCAGACTTATGAGTTATTTGGATAATTTGGGGAAATTGGTCACTCTCCATGCGGGGATGTATTTGAAATTGACACACCTGTAACATTGCAAAATCGCTTTATAGTGTGTGATCTATCGTTGAACTTTTGCATCCACTTAACGTGATTGAAGCCGGTGAATCCTCATTTGTATTCCCATTCAAATGCCTTAATCCAAAATTTTCCAACTGGATTCTATATATGTTCCCACTGTGATGAGTATTCTTCTGTTTTTTACACAAATCTGTGTTAAAGTCTGCTGTGATGATAAACAGTGCCTGTTTGTGTTGCCTTTGTATTGCTTTTATTATTTCCAGCAGGGTTTACAAGTGCTCCCCTTTTGTATCTTTTCTGGGGTGGATGTAGACATTTATTAATAGGATTACCGTTGGCGCCGTACTTGCCTGCTGGCTTTTGATCTTAATTGCTGGGATCCATTTTAACCCAGTTTCCAATTTTTCTATTTGCCAATTGAATTTTGTCAAACAAAATATGGAGAGGCCCCCTTTGGGATGACCATAGTTTGATGACTTAATCGCCGTTCGGTTTAGAACAGGATAGATACCCACCCACGAAAGAGTAAGTCCATTGCCATTCACAAACTTCTCTTCTAAATGTTCTACAGCCATAAAGGAACCAAAACAGTAGCAAATGTACTCCACATCATAGCTAAATGTTGGCCACCACACATGGCCAACCACTGGTACTGAAACATCCTCTTATAGAAAATAATGGAGGTAGAGACTTAAACAAAATCCATAGGAAATTATGTTAAATGAAATTGTTAGACTTAGCATCTTTTGGCGTGTTTCCCCTGACTTTTTGCTTTCTGACCTCCTGGTTTTGACTCTGTTTTTGCCAGTGGGAAAGTGCAAGTGCTCCTGTAGAAAATGTGTTATGGATTGGTGTTTCCATAATTGGCCTATTTGATTTATGTGTCATTCCCTAGAAAAGTGCACTGCGAGTGCCAGGGCCTATAAGTCAAATGCTGTTGGTGGGCTGCAGCACTGGATTGTGCCACCCACGCAAACAGCCCGTAAAGTGTAACTCTGGCCTGCCATTGCAGAGCCTGTGCGCAGCCTGGGGCTGTCATGTCGACTTGGCAAGTGCACACACTTGCCAGTCCCTAAACCTTCCCTTTTCTACATGTTAGTCACCCCTAAGGTAGGCCCAAGGTACCCCTGTGGGCAGGGTGCATTGTATGTGAAAGGTAGGACATGCCCTGGTGTGTGTGGCATGTCCTGATAGTGAAATACATCCTACTTCGTTTTTCACTATTGCAAGGTTACCTGTTCCCCATAGGCCAGAATGGGCAGTTTTGATTATTACATCCTATGATCCTAACTGACCCAGGGAACATGGTAGAAAGTCGAGTTTAGTATGCCTGAACTCAGAATGATAAAATGCATCTTTTAGTGAAGTTGGTTTTAACATTCTGTGTTTGAAAATACCACTTTTAGAAAGTAGGTATTTTCTTGTCTAAATATCCAAGCCTGCCTCTGCTAGGTTGTGTATTCCTTATCTGGAGTGTGAGTGACAGGGGCTGGGGGATTCCAGGAGACAGGGTGAGTCAGCACAGGGCTGAATAGCAAGATCTACATGTACATGGGTGGGAGGAGATGCACCTTGGACCTGAATAGGGCTGTGCCTTCCCTCCACAATGCTGGCTCCACCTCCTGTGGTGTGACTGATGTCCCTGGCCTACACTGCAAAAGGAAAGAAGGAGACTTGTCAACAAAGTGCTCCAGGACTGACCAGAACTGGTTTGGACTAGGCAAAGGCATCTCTGCCATCAGAGAACAAAGAGAAGTTGAGGATAAAAAGGGGGACCCAAACCCCAGAACTTTAGAACTCTTTTGGACCAAGAAGACTGCCAAGAAGAAGAGCTGGAGAAGCTGTGAGGAGGAACTACCACTTTGCTGTGTGCTTAGCTGTGTTGGCCTGCAGTGGCTGCTTCTGTCTTGGGCAGTGAAAGGACTGGACTGAACTTTCTGCAATCTACTTTGTGAGTTTCTCCAAGGGCTTGAGGTAGAGCTTGCCCCCTGTTCAAGAAGTCTCAGGAACAGCAAAGACTTCAAGCCCGACGCCGTCTACGATGCCGCTGCCGACTCCGTGACCTGAAGGCACAGCAGAGGGCACCGCCGCAACGCCGCACCGCGATCCTGGTCTCACCGATGACCCCTGCTGATGCCGCCACCGAGCCGCTGCTTGCACCGCGACCTGTGGGCACCGCACTCCGCACCGCCTCGTTTACGACGACGCCTTGGTATCCCCGATGATGCCGCTCCATGCCGGACTCGACGCCGCTGCTTGCACCGTGGTTCGAGGGCACAGCTCGTACAGTTACAGGATGCACTGCCCTCATCCTGCACCGCAGCCTTGGCCTACCGACGCAGGTGCCATCGACTCCAGTTCGTCAGCCGACGACAGCGCTTCAGCAACGACGACGCCGCTGCTGCACCGTGACCTGCCAGCACCGTGACGAGCACCGCCTTCATCTCGCACCGTGACCCTGGTCTCACCGACGACGCCATCTGACGCCGCCACCGAGCCGCTGCTCGCACTGCGACCTGAGGGCACCGCACGCCGCACTGCTGCACTTCGCACCGCAGCACCCGACGCCTGCCGACGCCAGCGCTCCTGACTTCAACAGAGAGGAGATCGATCTGCAACGCGTGTGACTTCGAGGGCCCCGATGACGCCTGCCCCGACCTCCGGAACTGACGCCTGTGGACGCCGTGTTTTCGGAAGGTCACCGCGAGGTCACCGACGCCCTGCATTCCTGAAAGGTACTGTTTGCGGGTCTTCCCGACACCGTAGCTGACCCGCGACGCCGCGGTCAGCCAGAACTGTTTGGATTTGTTTATTCACGACGCCGTGATAGCCCCGGACGGAGCTATCAACATCAAGGAACTGTTTTTAAGGATACTGTGATAACTGAAGATTTTTAAAGTACTGTACTATGGATTTTTATCGTATTGGTCTTGTTTTAAGTATATAAAAATATTGGATATTTTTCTAAACTGGTGTGGTGTCCGTTTGTAGTGCTTACACTGTATTACTGTTGGTTATGTGCAAATGGCTGTAAGATAAGCCTGACTGCTCGTGCCAAGCTACCAATGGGGTGAGCAGGGGTTATTTTAGGAGTGTAACCCCCTTATCCTGACTAGGAAGAAGGGTCCCTACTTGGACAAAGGTGCAAGCCCTTGCCAACTAGAGACCCCCATTTCTAACAGAAATCAAATTTTTAAAAAAAAGTTTATTTTTAACAAATTTTAATACAGGTTTTAAATCCAAAAATTAATATTACTCTATTTTTTATTAATAATATATTTAGATTAGTTTTAACTAATTCTATAGTTCACTTTTAATAATTTTTTAACACATAGTAAAGAAAATCTCTGGGAGGATATCTCCATATGGTAAGGTATAAGGATAATTTAAAAAGCATATTTAACTTGAAAAGAAAAACTTGTCTATATTTATTTTAAATGTATAACACAATAAAATATGCTACAGCACTTGTAGCTTAAATATGTGATTAATTTAAATTTATTAAATTAAATAAAAATATTTTTGAAAATTTATAAAAAATGCCACCTAAAGTAAAAAATAAAAATTGTCACTATGCATTAATAATTATTCAAAATGATGAGTAGAATTAATTAAAAGTAATTTATTTATATTAAAATAAAAATAATGCTGCATTAGGTTTTAAAATGAAAAAGTTATTAAAATATTTGAATATAAACTATTAAGGGGACGATTACGATGTCGGTCGGAAAGCCTCCGGCCGCTACTAGTCAGAAGCATTCCAACCGCAGCCGGAGGCTTTCCGACTGACACAGTCGGTTTGCAGTCCAACCGCCGAATTATGATGTCGCCGGTCGGAGCGTGAACAGGCTGGTCATTCCGACCTGGTTCTGACCGGCTCTCGGAGTCTTCCGGCCAGTCAGAACCACACCGCAATCCACTATGGATGCCGTTTGCCCCGTCGGGATTGCGATGTCGATTTCCCACAGCCTTTCCGTGCTGGCCTTTCTGACATGGAAAGGCGGTCAGAAAGTGACTTTGGGGGCCCCTAGCAGGGCCCCATTGCCTCCACGGCCTACGGTTGGTGGCCGAGGGGGTATCCAGGGTGCCCCCCTGTAAATCCATGGTGCCTGCCACAGGGTGTAGGGTTTTACACACACCCCCATTTATTTATGGGAGCCTGTATTACAGCAGGTTTACAGCCGTAACACAAGCTCCCAAAGAGAAATGTGAGTATCCGACCAAACAGTGTTCAGTCGCATCATAATCAGGCAGTTGGAACCGCAAACCTGAGGTCGGCCGGTCCCAAAACTGAGACAGTGTCGGTCAGAGGCAATGCTGACTGACATCGTAAGCGGCCCCTAAATGTTTCATATTTAGATAATTCCTTTAAGATGAAATTATATTTATGTATATTTGCAGCTATTTTAAATAATTTAATTGAACATTAGTTCCTGTGTTTCTATTTTAAATCCGTACCTCCATTATTTTCTATCAGAGGATGTTGCAGTATCAGTGGTTGGCCATTTGTGGTGCTGGACTTTGTACTGCTCCTTTTTGGCAGCAGTAACTTACACTTGTAAATTTGGCTTCACCCCCAGTTTCAGGGGGGGGGAGACATGTACATCTACACTTTTGGGTTACTTTGCACTCAAAAATGGTAAATAGTCAAAGGACGCAAAGTAACTCAAAAGTTTAAGAGTAAATTAATATGTTTAAATTATTCACAAGTGCATGTTACCTTTGTGTCTAGTGCCCATAGTATAGATTTTCCTAAGGGTTTACTCATTAAAGTTACATTCTTATTTAGTTTAAGAATAATCGTGCTCCACATTGAAGGTTGAATATTCAGATTAATAAATCTTGATTTTATTTACTTATTTTGAAAAACAAAACTAATATATCTTCTGTCCACCTATTGTATGTATTGGTGTTTACATAGTGCCAACTCAGAGTTGCTCATTAATCGAAGGGGAGAGCTTTTGGATACTATAAAAGATCATTTAAACCAGGGGCCTCAAAACCAGTGACTCAATGCCAACAGATTTAATTCTACACTCCCAGAATTGCTGATACCAGAAGTCCAGGACCCAGTGTGGGGATGTAAATTGACAGGGATTCCAGGATGAACTCTGAGAAATGATGACTTCCCAGTACAATTAGTAACTCCAGGTCCATTCCCCTAGTAATCTATGCTTACCTATATATAGATCTACCATCACAATATTGTGGTAGCTGATATTCGGTCTAAAATAATTTAGTACCTGGTATTCTGAGCTGCAGCCATTTCCCAGTACCTGAATATTGTAACTATGTGAAATGTAAAGCAAATTTAGAAACAAGTTTAAGATTATTTTGTACTGAAATGAATGTGAAAATCTCTTCTTCTGGCCTCAGTGCAATTAGTCTGCAATTACAGATGGGATCGGTAATAGTCACCAGTCCTGCTGGGAATAACAGGGTCTGGGAAACTGCAACAGACTATCACATTTGTCCAGAAAAATGCAGGGAAAATGAGAAATTACTATTTCTACCTTTACATCTACTTACCTTGAAGATAGATATAAATCGGCAAAGTACTAATATGTAGAGTTAATAGAAAATGTATACTCATCTAAATACGCAATGATATTTTTATAGCATGTTATTTAAAACATGACATTCTGGTAGAATATCAGAGAGGGATAAGTGCCTCATTCATGGCATTTTGGTGTAGGGTAGCGCAGTGAGACACCATGCTGCGCTGCCCAATGTCACAGTGAAAGGGCAGGAATGCACCATATGTAAGGAATACACTGCATTTCTGTCCTTTCTGCCTGCGCTGGCACCGTTTTGGCAGCTTAGCGCCAACGTAGGCACCCTTGCACTATGGTGCATGCTGCCTACATTGCATGCAGGATTGTTCTTGTGCAGGAAGAGGTACCTAATGAGGGGTTTTCCTCCTTCTATGTGTGCTGCAGAACACGTGAAAAGTGGAGAAAACAAGGAGAACGTTATGACTCACCTCGGTAGTCGTATGGATTTGAGACTTCCCCGGGGTTACATCACTCTTTAAATCTGGAGCAGCGTCAAATTCCATACGTGTTTCATGGGAAAACCCATTGCAACACCCATGGAACACCTCCCAGGTGCAGAGTTAGGAGACGCAGCGATTTGCGCTGTGTCGCCTTACTCGTGATTTATGAGGCCACTCAAAGCAATGCAGGGCAGCTTTGCGTGGATTCAAAAATCTTTATGAGAGCCCTGTGCCACTCATGTGCCACTTTACTAGGTGCAAAAGTGATGCAGGGCTCTCATAACTAAGCGTCTGAAGGGCTTTTTTACAAGCACCGTAAAATGTCCATGCGTCACTTTTAATCTGTGAAAAAGTGATGTACTGGCGGCGCAAGGGACTTGTATATAAGCCCCTAAGTGTTTTCCACAGAATAACACCATCTTACATCAAGTACCGAAAATGCGATTCAAACCCAGGGACTGAGGCGCAGATATCACAATTTCCTGATACCTATGACTCATTGCATATCAACTGATGTATATGATTTAATTATCCGTTCGTAAACCAAAATGATGCATTATACATTAATTACATTAATTAATGTTCACCCTACATTTAAAAAAAGACACATTGCATATTTGCAATTTCCAACATACTTCTCATGTAAACAAAAAAACGGCTGGTTCTTCAAACAGAGGGGATTCTGTAGGTACAGAGCACACATTTATTTGCACATTCCGTGGAGTGTGGGAGTCCTTTTCAGTAAAGCCACTCTTACAGATATTACAGCCTCTGACAGCCAGACTTTTACTGGAAATGTGTAAAGTTATTACTGGTAAAAATGTCACATTTCAAGAAAAGTTATGATATAATGTGAAATAAAACCTGAAAATAGAACCATGAACTTCCTCTGCCGTCCCCAGAGGAGTAAACCTATTTTACACTGAAGAAATTGCGGTATACATTTTTCGCCGTTGATTCCAGTATCTTTAGGCTTTATCCTTCTCGGTGACACTTAACCTTTCTGTGTGGCAGTGAAATAAAATAAAATTTAATCAGGAAGGTAACACTTTATTATCCTGAAACCTGATCATTTTTTACTATGATGCATGGATGAAACTGTATCAAGGGAATCCATTTTCTTTCTTGAACGTTATCCATCTCTCTTTCGTTCTGAAGTATTAATCAGGCGTACAAGACAAAAATATAAATGTAATGGACTTCCAGAAAATTTCTCTGTAATTCTACACACATGTACCATGAATTCAAGGGCAGCACTCAGGTTTCCCGACATATAACAATCAAATGAACCGTCCTTTCTGTCCTAATTTCACATTGCCTTATGATTGTTACAATAATTTGAAATACCGGAGGAGATGTGGACTAACGGCCAGAGCTACCGATTTTGGAACTGGGATACCAGATTCGAGTCCTGCCTTCAGCTCAACATCATGCGAGACTGAGTAAATCACTTAACCTTTCCCTGCCTTAAAAAAAAATCTGAGCTTCTGTAATGTATTATGTTATGTTATGTTATGTTAGCGTTACTTGCTATAGCGCACGTCTCACCCAGGGGCATCTCGGCGCTGTTGCAGATCCTGACCAGAAAAGCAGACCAGAAGTTTAGAATAGATAGGCTTTTAATTGTTTCCTAAATTTACTATATGTGGACGTCTCTCGGAGTACTATAGGTAGTTTGTTCCAGTACCATGGGGCAAGATATGAGAAAGCCTTGCCCCCGGTGCGGGATTGGCGGATTCGAGGTACGCACAGAAGGGATTGGGTACTTGATCGAAGACTTCGGCTGGGGACGTAAGTGGTAAGTTTTTTTGAAGATATCGTGGGCCTTTGCCTCTCAGAGCGTTATACGTGAGGCAGCAGATTTTGAAATGGGAACGCTTCTTCACGGGAGCCAGTGCAATTCCCTCAGCAGAGGCGCAGAGGGAGTGCCCGCCGGGCAGTTCAGAATCAGTCTTGCCGCGGTGTTCTGGACATGGTGAACATTTAAAGCGCTCAAATGCCCTGGGTCCAAGGGCGCACATCATTTAAAAAATTCAAAAGCGTTGAGGTGTTTACAGTAATCTGCAAGTAGAATTTATGGCTAATATATTTGCTCCAATCAACTTAGCACGAACTACTTACTGAGACTATATGCATTAAGGGGCAGATTTACATAAAAAAAGAGCAAAGCATCACAGCTTCCAGAGTTGATGTGCTGTATTGTTTAAGAGAGAGGAGAGCACAGCACAGCCATATTCACTAAATATGGCCAGCTACTACTCTCTTCTCCTGCGTTGGTGCACAGCCATCCTAGCGCCCTGACAGACACTTTTGGATGCAAAGCATTGCTTAATTTGAGCCGATGGATGCAGGTGGGGGCCACCGGCATTCATTTTTGGGTACCCAGCACTTTTTTCCTACACATTTCCCCAGAGCAAGAGAAGAAAATCACCCAAACAGGAAAGAAGGAGAACAAGAAAGACGGAAAAACCGTCACCTAAGGAGAAAGCAGGAACCTAAAGTTTGAGTTAAAGGGACACAGAGAGAGAGAGAGACTGGCAGTGGAATAAAAAGGCCTGAGGTGGATTCAGGACTATGCAGCCTTGGTATGTGGCACTTTGGCATTTAATAGCCCCGACATCAGGCTTCTGAATGGCGCTTTAGGCACCAGCACTCATTATTTTACAAATTAAGCACTGAGAAAGTTAGCAAGGGAAAATCGGTACACACAAATCAGTGTTGCTTTGGTTTTGCTGAGTCTAGGTATGTGTCAATGCAGGTTTTGACTGTATATTTCTTGAGAGTGTATTTAATCAGGGCATTCTGTGTTATTCTGTGGGCAAGCATGTGTTAATGTATGCCTTTCTTTTCAGAATGTTGCAGTCAGCGCTTAAATTGAGCAGGTGGTTGCAGATGGTACCCACTTGCACTCAAGTTTGGGGACCAACACTTATTTTTCCTCTTCAGACTTTCACCCAGAGCAAGAGAGAGAAAAACTCAAAAGAGGGAAAGAACGAGGAAGAGAAAGACAGAAAAACAGTGATGCATGGATTGCAAAAAAAGTTGCAAGAGTGAGGGCGAGGAAGTCTACAAGACTGGGATGAAAGAGAGGCAAGAGGTGGAATGAATCTAGACAGTCTTGGTATTTAGCAAACTCGACATTCGTAGCACCAGTCATGGGCTTCTAACCAACTCTTTGGCCCGGATGCTTAGTATTTACAAATTAAGCACTGGTCGCACTACCAGCAGGCGCTTAGGCACTCTATATTGTCATTTTAGAAAGATAGGCTAACGCTGACTAAATAATGAGGGAGTGCATGTCTGTTGAGAGACATAAATCAGAATGTGAGGTTTCAGTTTGAGACTAGGAAGAGCTGGAGGCCCGAAGCATGGCTTTTCCAGCTAGGTATAAATGAGTGGATGACTGTGGTGCACAGTGGTGGATCACCGAGGAGTGCTGCGGGCGGTGGGCGGGATGGGGAGGGGCAGGGTAGGGGTAGTAGACTCGGACTTACGACGGACAGAACTCCCTCTGAGTTCTGTCCGTCGTATGTCCGAGTCCACTACCCCCCACCCTGCCCCTCCCCTGCCCCCCCCCGCCCCACCGCCCCGCAGCACTCCTTCGGCGAGCCGCCACTGGTAGTGCACAGTGTGCATGTGCGTAGACTAGTTGTGTGCTACATACCACAAAAAAGAGTGTGAGGGAAAGTACTGATCCCAAAATTCTGTGTGCAGGTAGAAGCTTTAATCAGATAGAAATAAAAAAATTCTGAAGCCGTTTGGGCATATAAGCTATATTCAGTATAGGTTTAAATCAAACACTTAACAAATTCCAGTTAGTCTGTTAGCTGAGACATTGTAGTACACTGGCTATGAGTGACAGCTATTGCAAGTTACCCAGTAGGTAGGTAAGGGTGACAGGTTTATGTTCAAATCGGGTTCATAGTACAAAGTAGAGTTTAGCAGGGATGAGGTATTTTCTAAAGTTTGACAAGAGCTTATGGGCCTTATTTAGAGTTTGGCTGAGGGAATACGCAGTCACAACTTGAAAGATAACCCGAGCATCGTATTGCAACTGCCATAGTATATAATGTGCGTGTGGTATGGTGCATGAGCCATACTCCATTTTTGTGACAGAGTATCCCATCCATCACACTCTAAATAAGGCCATGTGAGTCTAAAGTACTGTTAGTTGCCTAACACAGATGGACCGAGGGATTCCCAGGAATAAAGTGTGCACTTTTAGATGGAAATGTGTCTTTGTTACAGTGGTACTCAGTTATGGTGTTGGTGACCAGTGTAAGAATAGGCAAGTTTTTTACTCCTTCATTTAACCCTGCCAGACACTCAGGATACTGGGGGTTTCCTGTGTTAAATGAGTACCTAACAAATTAAGCAAACACAAGGAGATGACGGACGGAGCGCTGAAACTTTTCAGACACTCACCCCCAGTCACAGATCTGGGTTGAATCTATCATCATTCTTTAGCTCACTTCACCACCCCTGTTGAGACACAGCTATATGCAAATCAGTCTTGACCCTGTGCCTCATGGGAACAGTCCAGCCTGAATTGCCAAGCCATGTTTTCCCTGGACCGGAAACAAGCATCCTGGGATCGGTTTCGGACTAACAGCCCTCATCGGCCAGGCTAGCTTGAATCCAGTGGCAAAGTGAGCAAGGGACCCAAAGGGACCCATGTCTTGTCATACCCTGCCAACTTAGGGCGAACAAAGCAAACACAAGGAGATGATGGACGGAGCGCTGAAACTTTTCAGACACTCACCCCCAGTCACAGATCTGGGTTGAATCTATCATCATTCTTTAGCTCACTTCGCCACCCCAGTTGAGACACAGCTATATGCAAATCAGTCTTGACCCTGTGCCTCATGGGAACAGTCCAGCCCGAATTGCCAAGCCATGTCTTCCCTGGACCGGAAACAAGCATCCTGGGACCGGTTTCGGGCTAACAGCCCTCATCAGCCAGGCTAGTTTGAATCCAGTGGCAAAGTGTTTGCTTTGCTGCTACCTAACAAATTATCCATGTGAGTCATAAAGAAATAACTCACTGTATCATTTATAGTCCGTGCTTAAGGTAATGATAAAATAGGTTATGGATATATATATGTTTTATAGATGAGGAAGCATATAATAAAATTCCGAACATGTATATGTTCTGAGCTTTAAATATGAACTTCATAAAATATTTTAAAATAGGTTTACACCAAAACCAGAGACCATGTTTAAGTGCACAGTAGAGTTGATTACTGATTCAATAAAATGCCCTACACATATCCTGATGTGATCAGAATTTTATTGCCTGACTACTTTTTAAAGTAGTAAAAACTGTGATGTCATGTTTGCCCACCATTGACTATTTTAACCCGTGATTAAAAAAGGCTAAATAAAGGCATTAGAAATATCAACATTTACTAACAATTAAAAGGACTGCACCTTTTACCTTGTTTCATTTCAGGAGTTCAGGTTAATGGCTCGGTTACTTATCCTCAATGGAGATGAGAAACTGAGACCCCTTTCTCCTGTTTTTTTGTTTAACTAATAATGGGGCATATTATCAAGAACGGCGTTAAAAATTATCGCCGGTTTAGCGGCAGAAAACTGCCGCTAAAGCGGCGATAATGGGCTTGATAATATGCCCTTGAGAATTCCAATAGAAGCCCATGTTCACACCAGAACATGGACTTCTATTGGAATTCTCAAGGGCATATTATCAAGCCCATTATCGCCGCTTTAGCGGCAGTTTTCTGCCGCTAAACCGGAGATAATTTTAACGCCGTTCTTGATAATATGCCCCAATGGGTGTTATAAATAAAACGACAACAATGAGCATTGTCATGGACATTCGCCAGTGAAAGGCAAGTGACATTAGATATGAGAGTGTGGAAGTCTGGGAGCTGTAGCTATCGTTGACATGTGGGTTTGACTGCTCCCCAAGGGCCACTTGTGAGGGGCATTTAAATGCATTTAAAATAGTGAGTCATATTCAGACACTAGGGTCTTTTGCTCAGCCACCACTTGTGCTAATTATACTTTAAAAGGCAGACCAAATGTTGAGTTTGTCAATTTTTCTTTATTCTACTGTTTAGTAAGCTCATATTCCCACAAAACGAGGTACGCATGGTCACACCAGCCATGCCGAGATGTTGTTCGTCAGTTCAAGAGAGTCATCAACTTAGGAGCCATCCCTGACAGGATAGTGTCCGAAGGGTCAAGGAACTGCCAGAGGCACAATCCACTGTAATAAATGGTCATTCTTTATCAAAATAATTGGGACATTTTTCATGGAAGCTGAAATATGTCTGGACTATGCTGCCAAATAGTGGATTGATATTTTCGTGATTTTTCGTCAAACTGCAATGTGATTTGACATAAGTAAGGTAATTCTGGGTATTCCTCCTCTGCAGTGAGGGTACATCAAGACCATTCATAAAGGAGTGTTATAATATGATTATCATGTCTGTATGTAGTAAAATATTACCTGTTCACCACTGATCACTGTTTCTCCCCTGACTGTCATGCTGTAAGGTTGAATCTGATTTAGCCTAGCCTATCAAGTCAATTCCTGAGATTACTCAAACTCTGTGGGCTCTGCAACTAATTGACTGAAAATGTGTTCCCGCCAACCAGACAAACCAAAGAGAACCCTGCACCGACACTGCAGCACTACAGCAATGTGTGTATGCATTTTGGACAAGGAGCCTTGCCTCTCACTCCTGGCATCAAGTGTGAAAAAAGTGAATGAGGGTGTGTACTTTATAGTACTGGCTGGCAGCTAGGGAATGTGGTGCCTTCCCTCCACATTAGATCATAGTTCAGCCAGCTGGAGTCTAGTACAGAATTATTTTTTTAAATAGTGGTTGATGCTAGGCAGCTACAGCTGAGCTGAACCCAGGTTGGGGGGGGGGAGGGGGGTGAAGAGGGCCTAGATATGCTGTATCCTACCATGAAGACATTTTTTTTTATCAAGGCTCAATGAGAATATAATATTGTCCTTCTCCGCCCCCCCGTCTTCTTAGTTTTGGAACTAAAGCCTCACATTCATGACTGTTATGGAAATTTTCCTGTTGGAACTAACTACAACGAGTGACTCATTTTATGAATTTGTGATTGCAGCCATACTCAGAGTATCAGTCAGAAAGCCACTTATTAGACCCGCTTTCGAAACTCCACCAAGAGTCTCCAAAACTTTAATGGGCGGTGACACTAAAACATAGAACAAAATCTGTCTGTAGGAAATGCTGTTGTCGAATAAATGTTAATAGCACATCATCTTACATATAATAAATCTGACGTGGCCCATTCACCACCTCAGAAAAATCTTCTAGTTCCAGCGGGCAGCCCTCTTCTGATTCTGGTTTGTTGTCAGTTTTTAGCCTTGTTGGTGGTCAGGATTATTTTCCCGCTGGAAAGCGTTGTTTAATATGTCAAATCAAATAATCCAGGCGTTGATATATTTTTGTTCTATGAAGTGAAATAATTTGGACTGATGGCACAAGGCATAACCGTTTCAAATACCATAGACGTCGTCTTCAGACCATAGTGGCACTATCATCTTTATAAATTAATGTTTATTTCTTGCACACAGAAAAATCATATATATATTTGCACATTGGTGGCTGTGGGGTCATCAGAGAAGCAAAACAAAAGCTGCATGCCTTGCAGTGGCAAACTGTAGTGTTTTTGCTACATCTACATATCACAGGCATAGAAAAAAGACCATCCTCGGCACAGGTAAGTTAACTGAAAAGGAAATGCACTAAACAAAGTAGCACTTCAACATGGTGGACTGTGATACCCCATATGAAAAAAGCGAAAAGTACTCTCCAAAGGATTTAAAAAAAAATTCTATCAAAAATAGTGACAAGAAGAAAATGGATTGTAAATCAATTGCCATTACATTCAACACATTTTTTGTTCCACTCCTCTACTATTTCAAATTAATTTTTCTAATCATATTCCTTGATTTCCAGAGTATCATCACAAACATACATTTTATTATTCTCATCCAAAAATAACAGAATCTACCCACATTTGCAATAAGAATTACAAATGTATCTCTTGGGTAGTACAGTCCTTGATCTCTCAACTTTAGAGTTTAAAAATCCATGTTTCTTGATCGAAGCTGATTTAGAACAAGCAAGCCAAATCTTTTCTTGCAGAGGACAACAGAGATTAGTCCGACATAGAGAACCCACCACAATATGACTCCTAATTTTCAAATTCGTGGTGAATAGCCTTCATGAAAATGTTTTATTTATTTATTTATAAGCGCAACATTCATCCAAGTGTATATCAAGGTGCTAGGAGAGCGAAAACCTGAGTGAGGCTGAGGTGACGTTAGAGGCCTATGTGTGAATAGTTAGACCCTGGGGAACAGATGGTGTTAGACCTGGCACCATTGGCGTGGGTCTCCCTTCCATTTTTCGCTGTTGTCTCCTCCGTTTTGCTGGTGTTAGATGCTCTGGGCGCTGTGCCACTGCCCTTCAGTGCCACAGCGCGAATGCTCCCTGTGTAAATATGACATATGAATTGGTATATCCCTGATGGGCTTATTTGGTTTACCTGTTAGTCCCTAGTAGCGTGGCCTGTGAGTGCCCAGGGCTGGTAAACCGAACGCTGCCGGTGGGCCTGCAGCGCTGGTTTGCGCCACCCACAGAAGCAGCTTGTAAAGTGTGTCTCAGACCTGCCACTGCAGAGTCTGCGTGCAGTCCCGAACTGCCATCTTGGCTGTGAAGTGCACCCACTTCCCAGCCCCTGAACCTTCCCTTGGCATCATGTAAGCCACCCCTATGGTAGGGTGCATTGTATGTGTGAGGTAGGACATGCCTTGGTGTGTGTAGCATGTCCTGGTAGTGACTTACACCCAATTTCGTTTTTCATTACTGTAAGGCTACCTGTTCCCCATAGGCCAGAATGGGCAATTTTTACTATTACATTCTATAGTCCTAAGTGACCCCAGGAACATGGTAGAAAAACGAATTTAGTATGCCTGAGCTCAGAATATTAAAATACATCTTTTAGGAAAGTTTATTTTTATATTCTGTGTTTGAAAATACCACTTTTAGAAAGTGGGTATTTTTTTGCCTAAGCCTTCCAGTGTGCTCTGCTGTTATGTGTATTGGCTGTCTGGTTTTGGAGGGACAGGGCAGGCTGAGCCAGACCTGGGTTGAATAGAGAGATCTGTGTTTGGAGTATGGGGAGGGGTAGCTCCTTGACTTGAATAGGGCTGTGCCTGGCAAGGTGAATGATGGCTCCACCTCCCACTGTGCGTCTGATAGCAGACCCCCTCTTCCTGAAAGGAAGGATGCAGCCTGGTAAACAAAGTGCTCCAGGACTGAACAGAACTGGTTCTGGCTAGGCTCAGTGACTTGTAACTTTTAAGAACAAAGACTTTTAGGGTATAAATATCTGTGCTGAAACCCCTACAAATGGTATTGCTCCTGGACATCAAGACGAACCTCTGTCCGTGTAACTGAAGGAATCTGCAGGAGGTGACCATCCTTGTGCTTGTGTGCTGTTTCTTGGATTGGCCTGCAGCGGTTATCACTGGACCTGGAAGAAGAGGGAAAAGGACTTTGAAAGGACTTTTATTAATCTTGCTAAAGCAATCACCCAAGGGCTAGGAAAGAGCTAGCCTCCTGTTGAAGTCTCAGGCACATCAGACTTCACCACCAGCCTCCTGATTCCTCCCAGCGAGGATTTCTATCTGCAGGTGAGGCTCCTGTGAGTTCCAGGGCCTCTAGATCTACTACGGAGAAAAGAGTGCTGAAAGAATCGCTAACGCACATCCACGAGCCGCCGCAGCTGAAAAACGCTCAGAAAACTAAGCGCGCTGCTGCCGCCGAGCGCTCACTATCAAGGATCAGCTCATCACACGTTGCGGGCCCCGAGTGCTCGTTAACTCCAAAGATCATCGCTTCACGACATCGCAGCGCGGACGCTGGGCGTCCGCTCTTCTCATCGCATCGCATCAGGATCGTCGCTCCCTCACGGAACGCCACTTCTTCGCATCGCAACCCGATCGCACACGCAACAGGACCGTCGCTTCGCCTCCTCCCTTGCGGCAAGGAGTCCTCGCACCGACAGTCCAGCGTGCAGAAGCTTGTTGCACTCGTCTCCCCACGCATCAGCAGATCGGCGCATCATCCTCCCTCGCGGCAAGGATTTATCGCATCGCCGGCCTCGCGTGCAGCGAGTCATCGCTACAGCTTATTGTCGACCCTTGGTTGCTATTGCTACGAAGATACATATTTTTGATATACCTATTTGTGTGGTGTCCCTTTGAAGTGTTCTTTACTGTGTTACTGTGTATGGTCCTAAATGCTTCACACACTGCCTCTGAGATAGGCCTAGCTGCTCGTGCTACGTTACCACAGGGTTGAGCAGGGGCTATCAAAGGGTGTGGCTCTCTTACCCTGCCTTAGGAAGAAGGGTCCCTACTTGGACAGTGGCCAGCCGCTGCCAACTAGAGACCCCCATTTCTAACATTGGTGGTCAGCGGTGAGGATCTGGACTTGCATTTATGATCGCATACAGTGATTATAGTGTACACTACTAGTGAGTGCAGACCATAACGCAACCACATACGTTTTGAGGTTTTTTAAAATTCTTTTTTTGATTAATATTGCCAGTTATTGCTACAATGGGCAAGCCCAGATCCAATGCCTCGGAGGATCTGTCCTGGGAAGAAGAGAAATTAGAAACCTACAATGCCAAGCAGCTCAAATATTTTTGCAAACACTTCACAGTCCCTATCACAGGTCTCACTAGAAGAGAGGAGTATTACAAGGCGCTGAAGGCCTGGCTAGAAGCCAGGGATGCCCCTAAGAATACGGGAGAGCTTGTGGAGGGGGAAGAGAATGCAGGAGAGCAGCAGGGCGAAGTAGTAGACTTAGTAGGAGACAAAGCAATTTCCAGCCCGGGCACTAGTGTGTCCACCAAGGGCCTGTCCCCAGAAGAGATGGAGGACAGGGAGAGAGATAGGCGGCATAATATGGAGATTGCGAGGCTTAAAATGGATGGTCAGAGGGACCTAGAGAACAAGAAGTTAGAATTTGAGATTATGAAAATGAAACTTGAGCATGAGAGAATATTGAGGGAGTTGGAGATTAAAGCAAAGAGTGTAGAGATCTCCCCCTCTGGTGGCAGCATACCTGAGAATAGAGTGTATATACCCAAGGAGGTTATTAAGGATTTCCACAAAAGTGAAGATATTGGGCAATGGTTTGCCGCTTATGAATTAGCCATGGTGTCCCACCGGGTCCCTGAGAAGGATTGGGGAGCGGGGTTGTGGGGACGCTTTGTGAGTGAGGGGAGGGATACCTTGTTGGACCTGCCCCCTGAAAGTCGCATGGTTTATGGCCACATGAAGGAAGCTTTGATTACCCGCTATGGTTTGACCCCTGAGATGTATAGGCAGAGGTTTAGGACCTGCAAGAAGCTAGAGGGTACCACGTGGGTTGAATATGTGTCTTTTTTGCAGAGCAATGGAACGCTGGGTAAAAGGTAGCAAAGTAGAAACTTTTGAGCAGCTTTATGATTTGATTGCATGGGAACATTTATCTAGTAACTGTTTTCCTGAGCTACGCCAGCACCTGATTGATTGCAAGCTGACTAACCTTAGGAAGCTTGCTGAGGAGGCAGACCGCTGGGTGAGCACCCGGGTTCGCAAGGGTCCAGTGGGAGACTTCGCCAAAGGTGGGCAGGGTCCCCAGCAGAGAAGTGGGGGGGACAGGGGTAAACCGAGGGAGTTCCAAAGAGGGCCCCAAAGTAGTTCCCAAGGGAACCAAGCAGTGGTGTCTCAGCCTCCCCAAGAGAAGAAGCCAGTGCCCCCGACAGGTAGGCCTGTTCAGAGGGGGCCCCTTACTTGTTTTAAGTGTGGTCAACTGGGCCACAGATACTTTGATCCCCAGTGTCCTCAGAGGGATACCAATGCACCACCCCGTGCACCACCCCGCCAGCTTGCTAGTGTAGCCCTGGGAGGGGAGGAGATGGGTGCCCAAGGTGGGTGGGATCCCGTAGAATTGACCCTTGTCTCATTAGGAGAGTTTGAGATGGTCCCTAAGCCTGCACTGCCTGCTAACACTAAAAAGTACAGGCAGTGGGTGACCATCAATGGCCTTAGGGTGGAGGCTCTAAGAGACACAGGAGCCAGTATAACTGCTGTCAGCTCCCGGTTGGTGTCCAAAGAGCAGGTTGTCCCCCATGCATTCTACCCAGTAGTGTCCGCAGACAACTCAGAGAGCCAATGTGAGGTGGCTCAGGTTCCCTTTGAGTGGGGGGGGGTCTCAGGAACTCTTCAGGTGGCTGTGAGGCCCGCCATGCCTGTAGACTGTCTGTTGGGCAACGATTTAGAGAACTCCCCGTGGGCTACGGTGGAGAGGAAATCTCACTTGGAAATGTTGGGTCTGCCTGAGTGGGCGGGTGCTACCACTCGGTCCATGGCAGCCAAGGAGGGTGTTGAAAAGGACCTGGAGCCTGAGAGTATGGCCCAGATCCCTGCCTTAGAGAGAAGGGGCAGGGGGCGTGGGAAGCCGGCCCCCTTGGTTCCCACGGCCCAGGAAGGAGCGGACCCTGAGGGGGATGCCCTGGAGCCTACCGGGGAACAGATCACCGAACTGGGGTACCTGCCTGAGCTGACCCATTGGCAGCAGGAAGGGGGACCCACCAGGGAGGAATTTTGTGAGCAGCAAGGAGTTTGCCCTTCTCTTGAGGGTATGCGGCGACAGGCTGCAGCCCAGGCAGCAGGTGACATGTCTGGTTCACATCTGATTTATTGGGAGAACAGTCTCCTGTATAGCGAGCCTAAGGCTGCTGAGCCGGGGTCAGCCCGTGTGCTGGTGGTACCCGAGTGCTTCAGAGCCTTCCTACTGGGGTTGGCTCACGACATTCCATTGGCAGGACATCTGGGGCAGACCAAGACCTTTGAGAGGCTGGCTGCCCACTTCTATTGGCCCCAGATGCGCAAGAGTTCAGACACTCATTGCAGGACATGTGAGACTTGCCAGGCAAGTGGGAAGAGTGGGGGGAAGATCAAGGCCCCACTCCAGCCCTTTCCAGTTGTTAGAACCCCATTCGAGCGAGTGGGCATTGACATTGTGGGGCCTCTGGACCCCAAGACAGCCATGGGCAACAGGTTCATCCTGGTCTTGGTGGACCATGCCACCCGGTACCCTGAAGCCATCCCGCTCAGGACAGTGACCGCCCCCGTGGTGGGACGTGCACTGATGGGGATTTTCTCCCGTGTGGGGTTCCCCAGAGAGGTGGTGTCTGACAGGGACCCCAACTTCATCTCCCAGTACATGAAGTCTCTGTGGAAGGAGTGTGGGGTAACTTATAAGTTCACCACTCCTTACCACCCCCACGGTAATGGTCTGGTTGAAAGGTTCAACCGGACCTTGAAGGGCATGATCATGGGCCTGGAAGAGCCCCTGAGGCGTAATGCCTGTTGTTTGCCTACCGTGAGGTGCCACAGAAGTCCTTAGGGTTCAGTCCCTTTGAACTGCTCTATGGCCATCCGGTAAGAGGACCTCTGAGTCTGGTCAAGGAAGGCTGGGAGCAATCTCCCAGGAAACCTCCCCAAGATGTATTTAGCTACATGTTGGCCTTCAGGAACCAGACTCGGCGTTTCAGAAAGATTGCTGAGGCAAATCTGGAAGCCAGCCAGGAGGACATGAAACGTTGGCACGACCAGAATGCCACTCTGGTCGAGTTTCAACCTGGTCAGAAGGTTTGGGTACTGGCCCCAGTGGAGCCTTGTGCGCTCCAAGATAAGTGGACCGGTCCATTTGAGGTGGTGGAGCGCAAAAGTCCAGTTACCTACTTGGTGGACTTTCAATCTCCCAGGAACCCCTTGCGGGTCCTGCATGTGAACCGCCTGAAGCCCCACTTTGAGAGGTCTGAAGTGGGCATGATTCTTGCCACAGATGATGGGGTGGAGGAGGAGAGTGAGCCTCTTCCTGACCTCCTGTGTGCAGAAGAGAAGGACGGGTCAGTGGAGGGTGTGATCCTCTCCACCACACTGACCCCTGAGCAGCAGAGAGATTGTCACCAACTGTTGGGGCAATTTTCTGATTTGTTCTCCCTGGTGCCTGGTGTCACTGATTGGTGCGTCCATGAGGTAGATACCGGGACAGTCCTCCTGTGAAGCACAAGGCTTACAGAGTGACTGACAGGGTCAGGGCTTACATTAAGGAGGAGGGCTCCAAAATGTTTGCCCTAGGGGTGATTGAGTCCTCTAACAGCCCCTGGTCCAGCCCCGTGGTCTTGGTACCAAAAGCTGCGACGCCTGGTGCCACCCCTGAACTTAGGTTCTGTGTGGACTACCGAGGTCTCAATTCGGTCACGAAGACCGACCCTCACCCCATCCCCAGAGCTGATGAGCTCATAGATCGGTTAGGGGCTGCCCGGTACCTCAGCACGTTTGATCTGACGTCTGGGTACTGGCAGATCGCCTTAACTGATGGGGCAAAGGAGAGGTCAGCATTCTCCACACCAGACGGGCACTACCAGTTCCGTGTGATGCCCTTTGGGATGAAGAATGCCCCTGCCACCTTTCAGAGGTTGGTCAACCAGGTGTTGGTTGGGCTGGAGGATTTCAGTGCCGCCTACCTGGATGACATTGCAGTGTTTAGTTCCTCCTGGGAGGACCACTTGCGCCACCTCTGGGAAGTGTTGATGGCGCTGCGCAGAGCAGGCCTCACAATCAAGGCCAGTAAGTGCCAGATTGGGCAGGGTTCTGTGGTGTATTTGGGACACCAGGTGGGGAGTGGCCAGGTGGCACCCCTGCAGCCCAAGATTCAAACCATCCTGGATGGGAGCCCCCAAGGACCCAGACCCAGGTGAGGGCCTTCTTAGGACTCACAGGTTACTACAGGAGGTTTGTAATGGGGTATGGCAACATTGTTGCACCCTTGACTGAGCTGACTTCCAAGAAGCAGCCAAAGATTGTGAACTGGACTGACACCTGTCAGAAAGCCTTTGATGCCCTCAAGACTGCCATGTGTACAGCACCCGTACTCCAGGCGCCCAATTTTTCTAAGGAATTTGTTGTCCACACAGACGCTTCAGAGCATGGGGTGGGGGCGGTTCTGTCACAGATCAATGAGGAGGGACTAGACCAACCTGTAGCCTTCATCAGTAGGAGGTTACTTCCACGGGAACAGAGGTGGAGTGCAATTGAGCGTGAGGCATTTGCTGTGGTCTGGGCACTGAAGAAGCTGAGACCATACCTGTTTGGGACTCACTTCCGGGTTCAGACAGACCACAGGCCCCTCAGATGGTTGATGCAGATGAGGGGTGAGAATCCCAAGTTGTTGAGGTGGTCCATTTCCCTACAGGGTATGGACTTCACGGTGGAACACCGCCCTGGTACAGAACACGCCAATGCTGATGGTCTGTCCAGATTTTTCCGCCTTAGTGATGAGAACTCCCAAGGGGATGGGTAGTTCTCCCCACATTTCAGCTGGAGGGGACACGTGTTAGACCTGGCACCATTGGCGTGGGTCTCCCTTCTATTTTTCGCTGTTGTCTCCTCCGTTTTGCTGGTGTTAGATGCTCTGGGCGCTGTGCCACTGCCCTTCAGTGCCACAGCGCGAATGCTCCCTGTGTAAATATGACATATGAATTGGTATATCCCTGATGGGCTTATTTGGTTTACCTGTTAGTCCCTAGTAGCGTGGCCTGTGAGTGCCCAGGGCTGGCAAACCGAATGCTGCTGGTGGGCCTGCAGCGCTGGTTTGCGCCACCCACAGAAGCAGCTTGTAAAGTGTGTCTCAGACCTGCCACTGCAGAGTCTGCGTGCAGTCCCGAACTGCCATCTTGGCTGTGAAGTGCACCCACTTCCCAGCCCCTGAACCTTCCCTTGGCATCATGAAAGCCACCCCTATGGGAGGGTGCATTGTATGTGTGAGGTAGAACATGCCTTGGTGTGTGTAGCATGTCCTGGTAGTGACTTACACCCAATTTCGTTTTTCACTACTGTAAGGCTACCTGTTCCCCATAGGCCAGAATGGGCAATTTTTACTATTACATTCTATAGTCCTAAGTGACCCCAGGAACATGGTAGAAAAACGAATTTAGTATGCCTGAGCTCAGAATATTAAAATACATCTTTTAGGAAAGTTTATTTTTATATTCTGTGTTTGAAAATACCACTTTTAGAAAGTGGGTATTTTCTTGCCTAAGCCTTCCAGTGTGCTCTGCTATTATGTGTATTGGCCGTCTGGTTTTGGAGGGACAGGGCAGGCTGAGCCAGACCTGGGTTGAATAGAGAGATCTGTGTTTGGAGTATGGGGAGGGGTAGCTCCTTGACTTGAATAGGGCTGTGCCTGGCAAGGTGAATGATGGCTCCACCTCCCACTGTGCGTCTGATAGCAGACCCCCTCTTCCTGAAAGGAAGGATGCAGCCTGGTAAACAAAGTGCTCCAGGACTGAACAGAACTGGTTCTGGCTAGGCTCAGTGACTTGTAACTTTTAAGAACAAAGACTTTTGGGGTATAAATATCTGTGCTGAAACCCCTACAAATGGTATTGCTCCTGGACATCAAGACGAACCTCTGTCCGTGTAACTGAAGGAATCTGCAGGAGGTGACCATCCTTGTGCTTGTGTGCTGTTTCTTGGATTGGCCTGCAGCGGTTATCACTGGACCTGGAAGAAGAGGGAAAAGGACTTTGAAAGGACTTTTATTAATCTTGCTAAAGCAATCACCCAAGGGCTAGGAAAGAGCTAGCCTCCTGTTGAAGTCTCAGGCACATCAGACTTCACCACCAGCCTCCTGATTCCTCCCAGCGAGGATTTCTATCTGCAGGTGAGGCTCCTGTGAGTTCCAGGGCCTCTAGATCTACTACGGAGAAAAGAGTGCTGAAAGAATCGCTAACGCACATCCACGAGCCGCCGCAGCTGAAAAGCGCTCAGAAAACTAAGCGCGCTGCTGCCGCCGAGCGCTCGCTATCAAGGATCAGCTCATCACACGTTGCGGGCCTCGAGTGCTCGTTAACTCCAAAGATCATCGCTTCACGACATCGCAGCGCGGACGCCGGGCGTCCGCTCTTCTCATCGCATCGCATCAGGATCGTCGCTCCCTCGCAGAACGCCACTTCTTCGCATCGCAACCCGATCGCACACGCAACAGGACCGTCGCTTCGCCTCCTCCCTTGCGGCAAGGAGTCCTCGCACCGACAGTCCAGCGTGCAGAAGCTTGTTGCACTCGTCTCCCCATGCATCAGCAGATCGGCGCATCATCCTCCCTCGCGGCAAGGATTTATCGCGTCGCCGGCCTCGCGTGCAGCGAGTCATCGCTACAGCTTATTGTCGACCCTTGGTTGCTATTGCTACGAAATCCAGGTACTTTGTAAGTAACGAGGTCGCAGAGACCACTGCTTTGAACTGAGCTCCTCTTTGCGCACTGTGAACTATTTTTGACAACCTTTCAAGAGTGATCCGATTTTGACAAAGTATAGTGGCTTTTTATCGTTATTGGTCTTGTGATAAGCCTATATAAAGATACATATTTTTGATATATCTATTTGTGTGGTGTCCCTTTGTAGTGTTCTTTACTGTGTTACTGTGTATGGTCCTAAATGCTTCACACACTGCCTCTGAGATAGGCCTAGCTGCTCGTGCTACGTTACCACAGGGTTGAGCAGGGGCTATCAAAGGATGTGGCTCTCTTACCCTGCCTTAGGAAGAAGGGTCCCTACTTGGACAGTGGCCAGCCGCTGCCAACTAGAGACCCCCATTTCTAACAGATGGGTTTTCAGCTTCTTTCTAAATGACATGTAGTCATTGGTAAGACAAAGTTCTAGAGGTAGTTCATTCCAGTGAGTTGCTGCCAGATGGGAGAAAGAGCAGCCCCCTGCTCTGGCCTTCTTAATGCATTTTGTTTTCACCCGTGCCTGATTGTACGACCTTAAATTCCATGTAGGAGCATAGAATTTGATTTTACCTTGTAGGATTCTGGGGCCGTGATGGTGTAGGGCTTTGCGTGCATGGCCCAGGAGCTTGAATCTAGCCCTTTGGCACACAGGCAACCAATGGAGCTCCCTCATGCATTCTGATGCCAAGCTATACTTGCTTTTGTTGCACACCAACTTGGCAGCCGCATTCTGCATTACCGCAGACGAGTGAAGAGGTAGTCTGCCATGCCCACATAGAGCACATTCCCGTAATCCAGTCTGCTTATGAGCAAGGCCTGAATGATGGTTTTCCTACATTCCAGGGGGATCCATAAGAAGAGTCTTTTTATGAGTTTTAATGTAGCGAAGCTTCTCCCACACAATGCACAGACGTGGTCCTGCATGGTTAGTGCATTGTCGATAAGAATGCCCAGGTTTTTTGCAACCTGTTTGGGCGCAGGTGCAGATCCTAGTGTTTTGGGCCACCAAGTTGCGTCCCAAATTAGGTGGGCTCCTCCAAAGAGTAGGATCCCTGACTTATCAGCGTTTAATTTCAGACAGTGATCTGACATCCAAGCCGCCATTTCTGAGGAACAGTTAGTTAGTTTAATCCTGGTGTCCTCCTGTCTTTCTTCAAGGGCTGTCAGCAGTTGTGTGTCGTCCGCATAAGAGCAGATACTGAATCCCCATTTTTTGCTAATTTTAGCCAGAGACGATACATAGGCATTAAATAGGGTGGGGCTCAAGGAGGCTCCCTGCGGGACGCCATAGTTGATGGTTTTTGGGGTGGAGGTGAAAGGACCCATTTGTATTGTTTGTGTTCTGTTGCTTAGGAGGGAACAGAACCACTGAAGGGCTTTGGAATGTATACCCTTTTCATGTAGGGTGCTCAGTAATAGGCCACGTCCGTGCCTGCTTTTTAAATAAAGGGACTACAGTGGCTTTTTCCAGATTTCTGGAGACACAGCAGTGTCCAGGGATTCATTGAATATACGAGTTACGTGAGGGCATAATGTTGGTGTGACCAGAGAGAAGATAAAGTGAGGGCATGGATCAAGTGGGGACCCCGTTTAACTTCAGTCATTGCTTTTGTGACCTGCTCGTCTGTGAAGGGGACAAAATTGCTGAGTGCGATTGGGCCTCAGGATGAGGATCTAGGGATTCTCAATCTGTATCAACTGATGGGGATTGATTTCTGAATGAAGAATAAATCTCAGAGAATTTATCAGCAAAAAATTTGCTGATTTTCTCACAGCATTCTTTTGAGGGGGCAGGACTTGGGACATGCATGCTTGATGGTTTGCACAGTTCTTTAACTATTTTGAGAGCTCTCTTGGATGAGTTACTGTTAGCATTTATTCGCCTCGCAAGTAGGTCTTCTAGCTTTTAATGGCATTGTTGTAAATTCTCATTTCAGCTTTGTATTACATCCTGCCATCCTTTCTTTTCACACCTCCCTGTACCCTAGCAAGATTGTACATATTCACTTTACTTTATTCAACCTCAAAGCTGAGGAACTGGGTTCCGAGTGTTGGCAGGGACGCTCAACATCCTGTGATTTTGGGCAAATCACTTAATCTCCCCGTGCCTATCAAAATGAATGTGTCTGTCTGTATATGCAACTGGTGCTCATGTAAAGCGCTTTGATACCTTTGGGTCGAGTTTGCGCTGTATATAAAACTCCCCCCAAAAAATAACGCAAAACATAAGCAGTAATTTGTTGGTAGCCATAGCCTGATATTTGACCTCTTTCTTTGATGAGCAGCAATTGTGACAAGATAAATACAGAATTTAAAGGTATTTTTATTTATTGGTGGATCTTTTACAACCCATCAAAATCGGTTCTGACCCACAGTTTGTTAAACACTGGCTTAGTCAGCTATTTGCAGCTGAACTGTTAAACATTTTATCACTTTCAAAGACACACCCTCCGCTTCACCAGACTGGAAATCAGTAATTGAAGGAAGGCAGCGAGGAGCTGCCATGCGATTTCCTGTTACCCTCATGGAATCTAGACCACTATCCCAGTAACGTTCTGCCAGACTGCTTCTCTTGCACACTTGCAAGCAGCAGAAAAGCCAACTCTTAATTATTAATTACAGTCCAATCTACGAAAAGCCAGAGACCATCACTATCACTCTCTCCCACCGCTCCACCTCTTACCTTCAGCTCTTCCCCTTCAGCAATGTCCCACCCCTCACTGTAAACCTCTACCCGAGAACCATTCACTTCTCCACTGTAAACCCACCCTCGACACTGTATCTGTGCTCTGCCTCAAGGTGAATACCGTTGTCTACAGTACTCTGTTGCTATGTAGCTGTATTTTCTCTCTATATATAGCATACATACAAACTCTTACATACACGCTATCACCAATTCTCAGCAGGATGACTCTACTTTTAATGAGGAAATTAAGGTACTTATAGACAGGGATTATGTACAAGTAAAAAGTATATAATCAGAATATCTTAAAACTTCTTTTCTATATTTGTCTGCCATTGTCTGCTCTCCTACTGCTCACAACAATTCCCTGCATTTTCCTCTCAACCATCTGAAATAATGTACAAGAGACCTCAGGTAAAGTTCAGGGAAACTTTAATCCGCAACCCCAGCCATCGTCAAGCTGGGCAAACCGGCAAACCTAGAATTCCCGAAGGCTATGGTTCCACGCTAGAACATGGAACGTGGAGCCAAGCCATGTCACACTTCTTCCTTCTTACATTTGAAATACATTTTCCAAGAAGATAAAAACAAGAAACTAAACATATTGAATCTTCAAGAAACTAGACATAGGCCTTCCTCCCTCTAAAATAGAAAAGAAAGAGAAAACAGTAAAAGGGTAGAAAGTAAAGCACAACGGATGCAGAATTACTTTCTCACAAAATCATTTAAATAACCTGGCCTTTTGCAGATCCTAACGCTCTTGCGAGTAGGCTCACATTCCAAACGAGAAGAGACTCTGTCAAAAGACTCTGACTCATAAATGTTGTTGTTGTTTGGCCTAACATGAACCACCCGACTGTGGTTCCAGATGCGACCATCATTGGTTTTGACAGCGTTTTTGAACAGTTTGACCACACTCTTTACAGAAGTGAACTTTGACCAGTTTTGGCAGCCAACAGGAGCTTTGACCTTGACCTTATCACCAATTCTGAACTTAACAACTTTACAGGATTTGCGAGCATCAAAATAAATCTTCCTTTTTTCTTGAAGGGCTAATTCTTTGTCCCTCCAGACACCAATACCATTGTCCTTGAGACCTTTATCCAGAAGCATCCATCCTGGACACAAAATGGTATTAGGAGATCTTCCTTTGAATAATTCAAAAGGTGTCTTCCCAGTTGAAGAGTGAGGCGTAAACCTGTAAGCAGAAATGCGATTTTGTAATTCATCCCTCCAGTTTAAACTGTTAACTCTCGCCAGTTGTATGCTTTCCTTCAAAGTCTTATTCAACCTCTCAATGGCACCATTAGACTCTGGATGATAAAGTGAAATTTTCTTGTGTTCAATGCCACACTTCGCCAAATAATCCTCCATCTCACGTGAACAAAATTGTGGTCCATTGTCCGAAAGTAATGAACAGGGAAAGCTTTCGCGCTTGAAGATAGAATCCAAAAACTTGATTATACATAGTGTTGTGATGTCCCTCACTGAACTCACTTCAATCCAGCGAGAATATAAGTCTAACAACACAATCAAATAAGGAGTCTGGTGTTCACCATGAAGAGGACCAACAATATCTATGGCTACCTCATCCCAAGGACACATGGGTAATCTCCTACAAACCATGGGTGGTTGTCTGGGCTTAAGAATTTTGTCGCTCAAAGAGCAAGGAACACAATCACGAACCGCACGTTCCACCATGAGATCTAAACCAGGCCACCAGAAATCTTGTCTAATGCGTTCTTTGGTTTTAGAGATACCCATGTGTCCTTCATGAGCCATCTGGACAATGTTGTTCCTTAAACTCTCGGGTGGAACAAGCCTGGTACCTCTAGTCAAAATTCCATCAGCAATAGCTAGTTCATTAGACACTAATGACCAGGGCTTCTCAAGTTTGTTCTCCTTGTCTTGCGACAACAACTCCATCACACCTAACATTTCCGGATCTTTCTTTACTTCTTCCTTCCACTCATCTTCTTTTATCACACCTAAAGTGACATCACACACTCGTATATCGAACTCATTTTCCATTCCCTCCTCACAAGAGAGATCATTTAACTCCACAGTGTCCACTAAACGCGAGAGGCAGTCAGCAGACACATTTGAACTCCCAGGAATATATTCAAATACAAAATTATACTCCTGCAAAGATATAACCCACCTCCTGATTCTAGAGGAAATTGAGTCAAGACCTTTTTTTTCAAAAATTTCTTTAAGAGGCTTATGATCTGACCTGACAATAAAAGAAGTGCCCCAAACAAATTTCCTGAATTTGTTGAGTGCCCAAAAAATGGCAAGAGCCTCTTTTTCTATAACTGAGTAATTTAGCTCAGCACCCTTCAGACATCTGGACGCACATGCAACCAACTGCTCATGCCCATCTCTCACTTGAAACAAAAGAGCACCCAAACCTTTTTTGCTAGCATCGGTTACGATATATGTCACGTCACCTGGTTTAAATGCCTGTAAATTAGGGGCATTCTTGAGATCCATTTTAACACCTAAAAACTCTTCCTTACACGCTTCATCCCACACGAACTCTGCGTTCTTGTGGAGTAAACCCCTGAGATGTACAGTTTTATCTGCAAAATTTCTAATGAATTTGCTATAAAATTCAGCCATACCCAGGAAGGAGGAAAGCTCTTCCTTTGAACACGGTTCCTTCAAATTCTCAATGGTGTCCACCAACTCCTTTTTGGGTAACACACCACTTCCAGATATGTGATGCCCAAGATAATCAACCTCCGTTACCCCAAACCTACATTTGTCGCGACGTAAAGTCAGACCAGCTCTAAGCAATCTTTCTAGCACCTTAGCTACCCTGCAATCATGTTCTTCAATGTTTTTTCCATATATCAACACATCATCTTGATAACATCTAACACCCGGAATACCTTTAATGACGTCATTCATAATCCTCTGAAAAACTGAGGCGGCTGAAACTAAGCCGAAAGGCATCCTTAAGAACTTAAATGCCCCCATGGGCGTTATAAATGCAGTCAATTCTTGTGAACTCTTACAGAGGGGCACCTGGTGATATGCCGATGCTAAGTCTAAGGTGCTAAAATAACAAGCACCCTCTAAGGTTGAGACCATTTCTTCAATATTGGGAAGTGGAAACTTGTCCACCACAACCTCCTTATTAAGTGCGCGAAGATCCACACACAAACGAATCTCATTATTGGCCTTTCGTGCTACAACTATGGGAGCCAACCACTCTGTAGCCTCCACAGGCTCAATCACACCAGTAACCAGTAACTTATCAATCTCTTTTTGAACTGCCTCCTGCACACTGATGGGAATTCTCCTCACTTTGGCTGCAATGGGTTTTGCACCAAGCTTGAGTTTAATCTGATGATTATAACCTTTTAAACAACCTAACGTCTCTCTGAACAAACCCTCAAACTTTTTTACAAACTTGTTGTCAACATTTTCAATCGACTGCACCTGCACAGTGGGTTTACCATTGGGATTTAGGATAACACCCAAATGTGCTTGATGAGTCCAGCTCAGCAAATTGTCCCCTTTCTCCGCCACGTAAATTTTGGCATCAGTAAATCTCCCATTGCATTCTACACAACTCATAAAGTATCCTAACATTTTAATGGGAGTTCCACCATAGCCTGTAGGTCTCACATCAGATTTCAGTAATTTAACCTTACTCGCAAAATTCTTTCCAAACTCCTCCTTGGATATGAAAGTGAGGTGAGAGCACGAGTCAAATTTCATTTTAACTTTTACATCCCCCACCTTCACCCACTCAGAAGGATGTTCCACCCCACACTCATTCACTTGAAAGGAGACCTCTCTCACTTCATTCCTGCTATCGGTTTTGTTACGAAAACGACAGTTCTTTGTAAAGTGACCCCTTTTCCCACAAGTGCTACAAACTACTTTAAGAGCAGGACACTCTCTTGCATTCGCCTTGTGCCCAAATTTACCACAGCGATAACAAGTTCCCTGAAATATCATTATGTTTCTTTGCTCATAATTTGTGCTCGTAGTCTTGTATCCTACCTCTCTACCTTTGTTGCTTGCCGAGTCGGATTTGTGTACCGCTTGACATACAATCTCTTCCACTTTCTCTGGTTGACTAGGTGATTTTCCCACCTTACTCAACTCACTTACACACTTGAGCATATGTTCCACTCGTTTACCAATAATCATCACCTCGTCTAAAGGTGGCTCATCCTTTAACCAAAGCTCTTCTCTTATCTTATCACTGCTACACCTTAAAACAAATTGATCTCGTATCCTCTCTTCCACAAGTTCCCCAAATTTGCAACTGGAAGCTAACTTTCGTAGAGCTGTCACAAATTCCTCCACAGTTTCCTCTTTACCTTGTTCTCTCAACCCAAAGTAATATCGCTCCATGATGGTGCTTACTTTGGGCAGATAATGTAAATCTAATTGTTTGATGCAAATCTCGAATTCATTCAACCCCCTTTGAGCTGCGGGACTCAACTGTGGCAAATTCTCTAGCACCTCTTGCCCTTCGCCCCCTAGACAATGAAGTAATAATGCTTGCTTCCTCTCCGCAGACAAACTACTCCCACACACCCTTGCATAGTTTTCAAATATTTTCCTCCATTTTTTCCATTTCACTTGGGGTTCCCCTGGATTTGACAGAAAGAACGGGGGTGCAGTTACATTTTGCATTGTGCACTTACAAACTGTTTTTACCAACCACCCCTTAAACGAAAATGACCAATATTAAACAAGAATTCTGTGGATATGGAAAAGAAAAAAAAAAAAAACTCCCTTATTTTTTTTTTTTTTTTTTTTTTACAGCAGCATTGCTACATTTTTGTTAATTAACTGTCTTTTTTTTTTTAATTGAGATTGCACACTTTGACCCAATACGTCAATTAATATTTTCTCCCAATTTCCAAAATAGGTGTGCCCGTCACCGTGATGACAAGCCAGAAATTCTTCAAATTACAGTAAAATATAAGGTGTGCTTGTCACCGTGAAGCCATACCCCAATTTTCAATGTTTCTTTATAATTCAAACCTTCCACGTTGAAAGATGATTTGAAACGACAAATTCCCTTTTCAGACCTTCAAAATGGCCGCCGCCGTCTCTACGTAAACATTAGGCCCTCTTTCTAGCGTTGATAGAGCTTGTTTTGCCGGCAGCAGAAGGAAACAGCCTTTGGTCTTGTTTCCTCAGGAAATAGAGCACATCCATCCAGTACGTCACCAGCGTGAAGCGCAGACCGGCCCATGCGTTTCACTGTGCATCGGTACGCCGTATCTTAACTCGCAACACTTGCCGGCTTGTACTCTTTTGTCAACCGCTCCACACTGTGTCTCCTGACCTCCTCAAGCCTGTAACTCGCCAAGGTAGGTGGATGTCTCGTCCTCTCCTTTCGCTGACGGCTCCTTTCTTCTTCTGGTAAGATTCTTGCTTCTTTACACAATCATTCGATGTTGGGGTTGCACACTTTGTCTCTGCTGCGCGATCGTCGCCAGTGAAATAATGTACAAGAGACCTCAGGTAAAGTTCAGGGAAACTTTAATCCGCAACCCCAGCCATCGTCAAGCTGGGCAAACCGGCAAACCTAGAATTCCCGAAGGCTATGGTTCCACGCTAGAACATGGAACGTGGAGCCAAGCCATGTC